>JAPYYD010007197.1:0-10485 GCA_028551405.1 Uromys caudimaculatus
TGGACCACCAACCAAAGAATACACATCTATTGACCCATGGTTCAGACTACATATGTGGCAGAGGATGACCTCCATGGCCATTAGGGAGAAAGGAGAGGCCCTTGTGCCTGAGGGTGCTAGAGGCCCCAGTAAAGGGGAATGTCAAGGTGGGAATATGGGGATGGGTGGGCGGGTGGGTGGGAGGAGGAATTCCCTCACAGAGGTGGGGAGGTGGAGGGTATAGGGGGTTTCCAAAGAGGAGACCCAGAAAAGGGGAAACATTGGAAATGTAAATAAAGTAACAAAAATAAATAAATAAATTAATTAATTAAAAAAAAAGAAAGATTAATATGGGGACATGTGGGAGGAGCCTCAAGGAAATAATAAAACTGTGAAAGGAAATAAACAAGATTAAATAAAAGAGAAAAATATACATAGTGCCTGGTACACACACATACACACACACACACACACACACACACAACTATATATACTAACACACATGTTTGTATATTCATACAAACAATCACGTGCCCATACATGTACAAACAATAACATAAAAACTGGAAAAATAAAGTAACATTTTACAAAGTGCATATTTGTGCATGTTAATCATTTGAACAAAACCATCTCTTTCTGGAGATTCCTCAGGAAACACCATTGGGCATTCATCAGAATTAGCTCCTCTAGGTGCTTCAAAACCTTTCGTTTCCTTGTTCCTCTCATGAGAACCAATAGATCTCAGAATTCAGAAAGATTGAAGTTTCCAAAGAAACAAAACACAAATCCATAAAAACTACATCAATATTACAATTGATGGAAACTTTCCTGTATGAAGATTGAACTCAGGGACTCCATTTGATAGGCAAGTAGTGTATTACTTAGCCTATTCCCAGAATGAGTCTGTCATAATTTATTCTCTCTTGACTCAGAATTAAAGGATTGTTAGTACTGTTTTCCACAGAATGACTTCATGGTTTAGGAAAGAAACACTGTTTATAGTATGTAAACAAGTTAATGTTAGATGGAAAGTAACCATACTTATAAAATTGTAAATTGGCAATAAGATGACATTCCTAGCACATTGAAGGTTATTTATTTTTACAGCTAGTATGGACTAACTATCTTCTAACTGGTAACTTGATAGCTCAATGATTGAACATATAGGAGACATTATTTCTACGAGCTAAATGGGATAAGCATTTGTTCAGGTGGCTTCTTGCAACCACTTGACACTACAGAGCCATATAGAAATGAGAAAAGTTCCAGCTCACCCTGTATGAAACCTGGAAATCAAAAAGCAGTGAGTAATAACCTTCAGATGCTTTTGATCTGGTAAACTTATATAGAAGTTCTAAAGGTGCCAATTAAAGGACAGGTTTCTTTAATTCTTCCATTTGTATTTCAAGTCTACATCTTCCTTAGAAGCACTGTAAAACTTAGTAATTAAGAATCCTGAATGCTCCAAGCATCTTATAGAGAAGGACAAATGGGACAGTTATACTATTAGTAAAACATATATTTGTTGAAACACTCATTTTAAAAGACTATAATTTTATTTTCACTGTATGTGCCATTGGAATTATTTTATGGTTCAGGTCTGGTGCAGTCAACATAAAACTGAGAAACAAAACTGCAAAGTGGATAAGGGTTGGCATCTCTGATGTTATGTGTATCTATGTGCATGTGTGTGTTTGTTACATGGGTGAACACTCAGCACTTGTGCCTGCCATAGATGTGTTTGGAGGTCAGAGGACAATCTTGGATATTGTTCTCTAGCTTTTATCTTCTTAGGGGAAGTATCTCTTGTTCACCACTGACTACAGCAAGCTACCTGGCTAGAAACCTTCCAAAGATCCTCCTATTTCTGTTTCCTGCCTTAAAGGAAGAAAACTTGGGTTCTAGCCTCATGCTCTCATGTACATGAAGGTTTTTATGAGTTTTGTAGATTATGCTTGCACAGTAAGTGTTTCACTTACTAACTCGTCTACCAAGCTCAGTTTCTGAGGTTGAAACATTGTATGAACATTAAAGGGAACTGACTCTGTAAGGTATCTAGCAAGGCCACTTTAAATGGAACTTCCAAAGAGGCATGGTTATGTTCTTAATAAATATGTCTGTCTGTACATTTTGAAGTAGGTGATATTCCCTAGCTGTTAGTGTATTAAGGATGTGTTGCTTCCAGGTCAGCACAATAATAAGAGAGAACCTGAGTACGAAGCCAACTCACTGAATTCTGCTGAATTTATCATAGTTTATCTTCCTGGACCCGTCTGGTTGTTTCTGTCTGCCCATGATTCCATTTCACTTTTTGTATGGATTCAGTATTAGTCAAAATGTTAATTAAAAAAAGGTGAAATCAGCAACCCAAAATTAAATACTGCAAGTCCACTGTATCCCTTTGAAAGAAAAATCTCCCTTTTGTAAAACAAACAAACATCCAGAAAAGTACTTCAGAAAAAGTTCTGCAGTGAATATACCAACATCAGTTGTAGTGTTATATTTTTCATAACCTACTTTAAATAAGGGTTCTTAAATGTTTTAACCCCCCTTATAGCCCACCACCCATCAGAGATAGTGAGAATAAAAGTTTGTTATGGCATTGGAGAAGTGGACCCCTTTAGAAATAATTCTTTGGGGCAAATTCAACCTGCATTGTCAGTAGTTCAGTTAACATGAATCAGCACTGGCAGCTTGATCCAATTGAAATTCCACTCACAAATCACCAATGGCATGTTGATCCAGAAGAAGTCTTGAGGCTCTGTTGTATGCTGTTTAGAAGTAGTTCCTTGGGAGTGATTTAGATCTCTAATTGTCAGAATACCAGCAGTCCAGTTTAATAGTATCAGGATAGCAAACATGAATCAGCCAAAACAGCACAACTCAGCAGAAACAGCTAGGCCTCCACCAAATTGGAACAAGTCAGCAGGAACAACCAAGACCATCAGGTTTGGCAGGAGAAGTTTTCTATTGTGCCTCTCGCAAGAAAGTGAAGATCAATGAAAATGAAGATGCAAGACCAATGAAGCGTTGCAAAGGTAGCTATGCAAGCCCGATCACTGTCCATTGAGTCCCATTAATACTCCCTCAAATGGCTTGTGTCCTCCTACACATCATGCCTCAGCAAAATTCCACATGAGCCTGTCTTATCAAAACTCTGTGTGAATCCTTATCAGCTGACATAACCAGAAACTTCCACTTAATTCTTCTTGAATCTGCTTGAGTCTGTGGAATTGGTAAGAAGTCACCAGACCACAACCAGTAGTTATTTGGTGCATTTTATTCTATGAAGTCATGGAAAACAATTACCAGTAAGGAATGGCAAAGTATACCAATACTATCCAGTGTTGTCCATTGTCTTTTAGGTTATATTTATATTCCTTCTTAACATCATTCATCTTTCACATGTCTGCTATAGCAAAACATCCTTTCACCAGTGTGCCCCAGCAAAACATCATTTGTCATAAATGACTATCCCAACAAGCCAGAAGATTCTGTTTTAATCAGTTTTTTTTCAACTGCCAACTCCAAATTACAACAGTTCCTAGGTGGTGGGAAGACATGAACACCATGTCTTAATCGTCTACAGGCTATGACTATGGAGGAGAAAGGCTCAATTTGATGTTACTATTGTAGTGGTCTGAATGAGATTGGTCTCCATATGCTCAGATATGACCAAGTTGAAAACTTGGTCAACAATTACTGGACATGTTTGGCGGATGTGAACTAGGTCTAGGAGATGTGCCAATTAGGGTGGACTTTGGGATTTCAAAAGCCTACACCATTCCTAGTTAGCTTTCTTCCTCTCTGATTTTAGTTTCTGTCTCAAAGGTTAGGCTCTTAGCTATAGCTCGAGCAACATGCCTTCCCACTTGCTGCTATTTACTGACCACCATGGTATCATGGATTCACCATCTGACGCTGGAAGCGAATTCCCCGATTAAATGATTTATTTTATAGTTTTCATTGGTCATGTTGTCTCCTCACAGCAGTAGAAAAGGAACTCACTCAACTAAATATGTTTGAAACAAGAAAGTGAGATGCAGTTTTCAGGGAACTATGGACTGCGAGAAGGAATGATTGACCTTGATACAAAAATAAGACTGAAGAAATCAAGTCTATCTTCAGGGAAACTAGGAATTGTGGGTAATCAGAGCCCTGTTAAATGCATGCCAAAAGCTGTTAACTCTGAGCTACTTTTCTAGCCATAGATAGGTTTGTTTTCTTTTAAATAGATATGAGTATTGTTTTTGGAGCAAATTTATAATCTTCCAAGTGTCCTAGTTACTATTGTATTGCTGTGAACAAACGTAACATGAGGAAGAAAGGTGAGGTATAACAATCTATGAGGGAAATGAAAGCAGGATCACAAACAGCACAGTAATTTTGAAGCAGAAGTTGCCAGGGAGGTGTGTTCTTTACTGTCTTGCTCCTCATGTTTTGATCAGCCTGTTTTTTTTAGAGAACCCCAAACTACTAGTAGAAGAATGGCACTAACAATAACAGTCTGGATCCTCCCACATCAATCACAAATTAAGAAAATGCCCTACATGCTTGCCCAAATCATTATCAATACATTTTCTTAATGGAAGTTCCCTCTTCTCAGATAATTCTAGATTATGTCAACTTGAAATAAATACTAGCCCCTATAATTGACTCCATGTCAACTTCATAAAATTACATTACTGATAAATTATAAATTATTATTTTTGTTCATCCTTAAAACAACACACTAATACTAACACCACAATATAAAACATTTATAAACTTAAAATATCCCACAGTGTTAGAAAGTCAAACACTTATATGTTCAACTTAAATGTTTCTTTAAATATTCAAAATCTCTGTAAAAGTTCCAAAGTGTCTTTATAATTTCACTCTGTTAACAGTAGGCTCCTGCAAAATAAAAACTAAATTAAATAAATTCTTATGCCAAGGGCAAAAAACTAGGACTCAATGCAAAGTCAAACACAACACTATATGTCTCATTTTCCAAGGTTTCAGATCCATTTATGATATTCAAAGTTCCTGCAGAGGACATAGATCAATCTTCTGGCTCCACTCTCTGCATCCCACACAGCTAGTCTCTTAGGCTCAGGAGTACTGCACTCCATGGCTGCTGCTGTCTTGGAAGGTATTTCTCATTTCAGGCATTTTCCAAATCCTCAGGTCTTCTGCTGCAACTAGGCTGCACTTTCACCAATAGCCTCTCCTGGACCCTCTTTAAGGATATTATCCCTGCCTCCTAATGGTCAGATACATCCCATGACCCTTTAATGCCTTCAAAACCACTACTATATAGATTAACCATACGCTGCCACATTCGGCTCCCAGTGTGAGGTACAACCTTGATTGCTACTCTAACAGAGCTTCGGTGTGCTGACCTTGAGGAAATAAATCCCTGAACACTTAACTTCAAAAAGACTGGTCTTTTCTTAATCATAACTAATTTCTGAGCTCCAGATGACCTACATCAGTTGTCCCCACAAAGGACGGTCTTCACTTTAGAGGTTCACAACCAGTTATTTACCCCTACTTGATTACCCATAGATTTTTAATTTAAAACATGCTATGGCCCTGGTAGACTCTTTACGTGCCTCTCAAATTTCCCTTTGGAATTTTATATTTATATTGCCTTCTAAGTTTCCACAGAAAAGCTCATTAAGGTTTGACCATTCAACGGTTTTACCCATGAAAAATTCTAAAGCCCCCAATTATCATGATCAGGTCTGTCACAGTAATACCCCACAATTCTGTTCATTTGTGTCAGGGTTTCAATTGTCATGATGAAATACTGGAATTAAAAGCAACTCGAGGATTGGAGCATTTTACTCACATATCCATATAACCATTTATCATGGAAAATTGTCAAGAAAAAAAAAAAAACAAGTTAGAAATATGGAGGCAGGAACTGATGCTGACTATGGTGGTATGTTGTTATGGCCTTGTTGATCATGGCTAGTAACCCCATCCCAGGAATGGCATAAGGAGTAATGGGATGGTTGCTCTGATATCAATGACTAATTTTAAAAGGTGTCCTATAAGCTTGCCTAAGGCCTGATCTAATGAAAGAGTTTTATCATTTACGACTTCTTCCTCTTAGATAACTTTAACTTGTGTCATGTTAATATAAAAACTAGCCACCACACTGTGTTACTATAGTACAATATTTAAGTCTAGATGCATAGACCTTTTAAAGTTAATTTCAGTTTGTGTTTATGCTTGGGCAGGGATGTAGCTCATTGGTCCAGTGCTTATTTAATATGCATGACAACTAGGTAGACTTGTAGCATTGCATGAACCAGGTGTAGTGGCATACTCCAGCATATGACTTGGGGAAACTAGACAATTAGGAATTCAAGGACATATTTGATTATTTGGGGGAGTTTAAAGGAAGGGTGGCTAAATGACAACTTTCTCAAGGAATAAAATAATAATATTTTTTTTTTCTAAATCACAGACCTCTCCTGACTAGAATTACAATATTGTGTGTAGAATTAGTTGATAAATCCACTCTAATCTCTCTGGTGACAGCAGCACAAGTTTCTTGCTATCTACCCCAATGTTATCTTAATCACATCAATTACTGGGCACTTCCAAACCTCCCCACAGCTATCATATTCTCCCCCATCAGATATCCCTGAATTATTACTTACTAAAATCTATATTCTATCCTGGCTACCACAGACCATGGCCTGTTGCCCTCTAGGACCACAATTCCTGACTCTTACATGTTGGCAGTCTCTCTGTCTTGTACTTCTCAGGCCGCATCTTTCTGCCTTCCTGGCATGGTGATTCTGCTCCTTTGCCAGGTTACCTTGCTCTTGAATGTTAATGTCCCATCTCTGTCTCCCTGCCCAGCCATTGGTCGCTGGCAATTTAAGTTACCAATCAGAATCAACTGTGGTCAAAGACTCTCAGCATCTTACATGTGGGGTTCTTATGCAAGTTTGAGAGCCCAAATAAAATAACAAGTGTTAAATCAAATCCACAACATTTTCCCCTATTTGTCCATTTAAAAGACCTTTTTTTCTCAGATATACATTGAACATAGTTATAACAGTTATGTAAACAATAAGGTATGATATACACTAATAATGTCCAATCCATCAATTTTGTCAATTTAGGTACATTACTCTAACATTTATCCACACTTAAGGAGTTTACAATTCTATGTCTGAATTATGTTTAGATTTTAATTTGCATTACCATCCTTTTAATCTATATCATCTTTCTTAAAGCCAAACAACTTAAGTTTGATTATGATACTATAACTAGTCTTCAAACTTATCAGAGAACTGAGAATGAATTAAATATTACCTGAATGTATAGGAAGCATAAAACATACCTTCCAAATCTTAACCATTTTGTAGAGACAGCTGACTATAT
This sequence comes from Uromys caudimaculatus, assembly GCA_028551405.1. Classification (NCBI taxonomy): domain Eukaryota; kingdom Metazoa; phylum Chordata; class Mammalia; order Rodentia; family Muridae; genus Uromys; species Uromys caudimaculatus. The sequence goes on from JAPYYD010007197.1 coordinate 7,369, forward strand.
AGACAGCGCCCTAGTCCTCAAAACGTTGGAATATGTGTCTTTAGATTTCTAGCTCAACACCATGTGACAGACGTTAAGTGAAGCAGGTATCATGAAGGACTAGTTTACCCAGTATTGGCAGAACTAAGCAGTCAACTATCCAGCATTTTGTGTCCTTTATTGAACAGCACTTTTTGTCTATTGATGAATTAGGGAAATTCTTGTCCAGTGGCTACCTTGCCACAACTGAATTAGCTCTATATTGAGGTTATGATACACAGTATCTCCTTTGAACCATGAAAGGGGGTACTATTGGGAGCAGACATGTCTTTTAGTCAAAAATCTTATATTAATTAAATGATTATCAATGTCATATTTTGTGGATTTCTTATGTTTTTAAAGATTATCTATATAAAGTATATCTGAACTGTTTAAACTTGACTACCCTTAACTCTTTCTATTTGAAGAGTATTGAAACCACATTATTATAACTAAAACAGAATCTAATATAACCCTGAGTGTACTATCTGGCCCTTAACTTGTATTACTTAATCATCCTAAGCAGTTTGTAATAGCAACTATAGAAGGACTGGGTAAAAGCCTTGTATTCTTTCTTTCTTTTCTTTTTTTCTTTCTTTCTTTCTTTTTTCTTTTTTTTTTTTTTTTTGGTTTTTTGAGACAGGGTTTCTCTGTGTAGCCCTGGCTGTCCTGGAACTCACTCTGTAGACCAGGCTGGCCCCGAACTCAAAAATCCACCTGCTTCTGCCTCCCAAGTGCTTGGATTAAAGGCATGCGTCACAACTGACCGGCAAGACTTGTATTCTTAAATGAGTTGCATAGGTACAATGTCTGGCTAAGAGTATCAATTTTAATTTCAAATTTTGTAGCAATTTAACAAATTTATACCAATGAAAACAGTAAATCTGTATCAATATATAAATTCTATACCAATGTAAAAAATGAAAACTTTAGTTCTGCATTCATTATAAGTATTTCTACAAATGTACAAATATGGCTATACAATTCTGTTTTAAAAATAAATTTAGTAATCCATTCCATATATCTCATTTATTATAATAATACTGTATCCCCCCCCCCTTTTCTCTTTAACTCCTTCCTTCTATGTAGGAAAGAAAGGATAGAGAAAAGAAAAGGCAGAAATCTCCAAGTCTAACCTCTACTTAGTTTCCTCCCTATGCAAAATTGTGATCGTTTCCAAATTAACCTTTAAAATGACAACCTATCTATAATTTTTTAAATAACCATAACCAGACTCCCAAACCTAAGGAATTGGGATTATGATTCTTCATGGCTTCTTCCTGCTGAATTGGGGCAATGGGATTTTTTTAAGGGGTGAGGATAGGCAGGGAAATTAGAAAAAAATTGTTAAACTGAAGAAAGCTAGGTTTAAAATCTGCTATGTAGTCTCTGTATGTATAAAAGGCTCAGGGCTTGACCGAAGAAGTTTTGACTGGATCTGTCTGAAAGGCTGGATGAACCAAGTTCATTGGGAATAAGCAGGAACTCTGGAAGCTGTTTTAGAAGCAAGTATCTGGAAACAGCATCTGGAGGCAAGAAGCTGGAACAGCAGGCAAGTCACATCAGTATCACCAAAGATGAATCTGGTCACAGCTGTAAATTTTGTAATATATGAATTTTATATCCAATATTTTAGTAGTATTAAAATATTTATATGGATTTTGCAAGGTGCAGAGATCAGTTAAGGATAATTTAGAGCAGGTGAAAGATAATTGTCTTTGATGTGTTAATTTTATCAATAACGAAGTGAAATAAGTCTTCATTTATGTCATGTGAAGGATGGCACGATGAATCTTAATGATTCTGTAACCAACATGATTTATTGTCTAATTTTAGCTGAAGTATTTGCTGGAGAATTTTTTATGTCGAAGCCAGTTACAGGACTGTTCCTATGTGGAGGAATCAGCAAATCAAGTTACCAGTCCTGTTTGACTTTCTCAAATTTTCCTTTTCAGTAGCCAAGATCTTTAGATATCTTCCCCTGTCATATCTGATCTATATCACTCTGGATGGGGTCCAACATCTTTTCTTCTTTCCTATTAGCAAAAATACAGAGCCTCTCTCCTAAAATAGCATGTTCTTGGTTCAGTAACCTGAAAACATCAAAGGTATAGACGGTTCAAATTAGCAGCTTCCTTTCTCTGTAGGCCTGTTCTATTTTGACTTTCTCACAGAGAATTTTTAATTACCATAGCTACCAAACTTATAACCATACGCATTCTGATAATTAAAAAAATTAAAGCAATCTAAACAATTAAATTATCTGTTGAGATAGTGCTTCTTCCCTATCCCTTGATTTGTTCTTACACAAGATCAAGACCTAAGTTTCTATTATCTGTCTGAGGAAATGATTTTGCTTTTCTTTTTCTTATCCCTTGCCATTGTTCTTATTTTTTAAGATCAAAGGCCTCAATTTATTTGCTTTACTATGTATACTTAAAAAAATTAAATCAATTCTTATTCATTCCTCCCTACTATGGAGATTTATATCTATATATCTATATTTGTATCTATATCTCTATTTCTCTTTATATTTATTATATCACATTTCTTATTATACAAATTGAATTAATATCCTTTCCTATATAATCTTAATTAAATTTCTTTCAACATACTATATAAGCCTATTTCTAGGCTACTAACTTGTCATACCAGGTAAAGCAATCCCAGAATTCCCATGTAGCCCACATTCAAAGAACCCAGCTATCTGCCTGGGCATAGAGATTTTCAAATTTCCTTTAAAGCATTTTCTCCTTTCTATCCTTAAAATAAATTAAAGTAATATTATTTGTTCTTTGCTTCTATGGATATTAATATCTCTGTGGATATATCTATATCAATATCTCTATCACCTATCTATCTATTCCCTTTCTCTTTATATAGCATGAATTAACATCCATTTTTATATATTTAACTTTAATTAAAATTTCTCCTATTTATTGTTGAAGCACATTTTTAGGCTTTTATTTTTTCTGTCTTAAATATTAAATCATTTTTTATTCATTTTTCTTTTGTGGAAATTAATATTTCTTTACTCTTTTTTGTTGAGATATGGTTTCTGTATATCTCTGTGTCTTTGTTTCTTATATTTGAGATCAA
>JAPYYD010007198.1:0-10482 GCA_028551405.1 Uromys caudimaculatus
TCTTTTGAGCTTGATCGGACCTCGTCTTGCTCCAACACATTCCTTTGTTTCCTGCTTCTTTCCATAATCAATGGCTTCCTTCCACAGCATTTCCACAGCACGGAGTACCCGCTGGCGGGAACTTCGAAACTAGTGACAGTTACAGAGATAGATGATTCTGTGTTACGAATCGCATCCTACCACACCCCTCTAACCCTGCCCACACAGAGCTTTTACAAGTGGGATCAGCACAGGGAGGGAGGCAGCTAAAACCTTGTAAATGTTTCCTAGATAGGCGCTGAGGTCAGGAGAGGCTAAGGTCTGTCAGCTGAGAGTGGGTCAGGGTGTGTCTCAGTCTGTGTATCTGATAACTAGAGGCCTCTTCTGACTCCTTGATAACTTCACTTTTCCTGGTGGACGTGAACAAACGTTTATGCTCACCAACAATAGACCAAAATAGTGATTCCGGCTTCGTAGACCAGCGAGTTTATCAGAGCATGGAGACAAGCAGCTGTATCACCAGAAAGGCTCATCCTAGCATGGATGACGACCTTCCAATAGCTGCATAGCTAGAGTTCCTCTTAGGCTTAGCCTTTAACTCTTGGGGTTCTCTTGCACCCCCAGAGGCATCCTACAGTAGGAACAGAGGGAGAGAGCAGCTGGAATCTCAGCCACCACCTAAAAGTCTTCCCCACTCCCTCCTTCTGTGAAGGATGGTTACTATTCTTTGAACTCTGCTGGGGTCACTGCTCTCTGCTAGGCCCATGCAGTGGTTTCCATTTTACCAGTGAAATCCAAGTCACCCTGCAAGCCACGGGTACCTGGGCTTCCTCCACCCTCTCCCTAGTCCACCCACCCCACTCTGGCCTCCCTTCACTCTGGCCTCTCTGGTATCCTCAGTCTCCTTCCAACAACCCATCAATCTTATTCCTCCGAGTCTTTGCACGTGCCATTTCTTCTACCTGGAATGCTGTTCTTCCAGATGTACTCGCCACTGGCTGCCCCACCTCTGCTAAAAATGTCACCTGACCCTATGATTTATGACAGCCGCTCCCCCTTCTGTCACACCCTCACCATAGGATTGTTAGGACTTTCTTGCTTTTGTTTATTGTTGGCTGTCTCCCTTCCCTAGAGGTCAAGGATCTTGGACCCTTCAGTATCCCAGCTATCAGAACGGTACCTCACACACGGTAGACACTCTAAAGACTTATAATTAGATTGCCAAGAAGAAAGGGCTCCCCAGCTGGAGCCCCAGGCCATGCAGAGACCTGTCAGTGTGGACTGCGCAGGGCGGGCAGAGTACAAGAATCTATACTTGGTATCTATACATGAAGTCACCTGTCATCCAGTCACCCCCTTGGAAGTCAGAGGGAATAAAATGATCCTGCCTCTCAAATCTGCAGAGCAAGGAGGACGTGATTGTAGTGGGGGGAGGTGTGCATGTTGACTCCATCAGAATTTGAAGCCATATTTAAAAGGCACACAACGTAACATTGTAAAAATGTCCCTCCCTCTACGCCATCCCTCACCCCACTACTCTGTACTGGGAACCTTGCTCTCCTCAGGGAAGCACCTTATCCCTGAGCTAAGTCCCCAGCCCCACAAAATGTTCCTAATAAAGTGTGATGAAGGGGTCTGGAGAGTCGTCTCGGCAACTAAGTACTATTTGCTCTTGCAAAAGACCCAGGTTTGGTTCCCACCACCCACATGGTAGCTCACAACTGTCTGGAACTTCAGTTCCAGGGATCTGACACCCGTTTTGACCTCTGCAGGCACCAGACATGCACATGGTACATAAACACAGGCAAATACTCTTACACACAAAACAAATTTTTTTTTAAAAAAAATATTTGCTTATTTTATATGTGTGAGTACACTGTTGCACTCTTCAGACACACCAGAAGAGGACATCAGATCCCATTACAGATGGTTGTGAGCCACCATGTGGTTGCTGAGAATTGAACTCAGGACCTCTGGAAGAACAGTCAGTGCTCTTAACCTCTGAGCCACCTTACCAGCCCTACAAAACAAATCTTTTAAGCAACGTTTTTAAAGTGTGATGAAGGATAAGTGTTTAACTATACATGATAGCAATCTTAAGTTTTCTTCCTGTGGGGACTGGAGAGATGGCTCTGCAGGTAAGAGCACTGACTGCTCTTCTAGAGGACCGAAGTTCAATTCCCAGTACCCACATGGTGACTCACAACCATTACTAACATCAATTCCCATGGAACTGATGCCCTCTTCTGACCTCTATTGGCACTGCACACACGTGGTACACAGAAATATAGGCAGGCAAAACACCTATACACATAAAATAAAAATAAATCATTAAAAACTATTTCAGCCAGGTGGTGGTGACACATGCCTTTAATCCCTGCACTCGGGAGGAAAAGGCAGGTGGCTCTCTGAGTTGGAGACCAGCCTGGTTCTTTATCCAGTATTCGGATAAAGACTAAGTCATCCTGAGAGATTATTGCCAGAACCCTGTGTCACATACACATAAGTTCTACCCCAGCATGTGAACACAGCACCATATAACACACACACACACACACACACACACACACACACACACACACACACACGCCCTGAATGTCTATTGGGGCAAGACTTTATAGAAAGCCACAAACAGTGGGGGTGGGGGAGTATGTGTGCAAGCATCTAATTGGAGAGCTACCATGGCCTTTAACATAATTGACTGGTGCTCAAAGTCATATCATAAACTTAATTTCTATTTCCCCTCAGTGGGGGTCATTAGGTAGGGGGTGGGCTTATAACCTGGGGTACAGATCTGTTGGGGTAATAACCTGGAGACACTGGTCTTGTTGGGGGTGTAACCTGGAGATGCAGGTCTTGTTGGGGTGAGCCTAGAGAATGTAGCTAGGCTCAGGTTTTGTTGGGGGGTAACTTGGAAACTAATGCTAGGTACTGGCCTGTTAGTTTACCTGAGTTCAAACTTAGGTCAGGTTCTCTAAAATGGAGTCTGAATTTAAAAGATTTAGCCTCTTACCCACCTCCCCTTTCTCTTGTGACTAGAAGACCCAATCATGGGACTTCCTGAAGCTTCATGAAAACAGTTAGTAACTCGGCTAAGTTTTTATGGTGTCTCTGGGGCCTGGGTAGGGGCCCATCAGTGGGAGACAGGAGGGAGTCTTGAGGCTGAATTCTCCTCCTGCTGGCCAGGGTCTTCTTCAACTGCAAACAGATGTGTGGCGGATCCACACTGCAACTCGGTAGCACAAGGATCCTTTCAGTGAGGCTCTAGTGACCCTGGCAGTGTCTCTTGACTAGGACCCAATCTCCGGGCTAAAGTTGGTGGAGCTCTGGAGGTGGGCCTGTTTCATGGAAAGCATAAAGTTTAAGACAAACACATTTGTGTACTCATTGGACACTCATAATCATGTAATAACTAGCAGTCCTCTGCTTCTGTAATAACTTCTGTCAGTAGGTGAACCAAACATAACTTTAAAAGGGGTGAGTCCCATCTGGTATGGGGAGTTCTGTACTCTATAAAGGAGGAAGGGGAGAAGAGTCATCCAGTCACCATCAGTCTCTAGGGTCAATTTAATTAAGGTCTCTTTTAGGGTTCTATTTATCTTTTTTACCTGTCTTGAACTCTGGGGTCTGTAAGCACAATGAAGTTTCTTTTTCTTTTCTTTTTTTTCTTTTAAAGATCTATTTTATTTATATGAATACACTGTAGCTGTTTCCAGACACACCAGAAGAGGGCATCGGACCCCTTTATGGATGGTTATGAGCCACCATGTGGTTGCTGGGAATTGAACTCAAGACCTTTGGAAGAGCAGTCAGTGCTCTTATCCACTGAGCCATCTCTCCAGCCCCACAATGAAGTTTCTAATCAATCTCTAGAATATTTTTATATATAATCTTTAACTTACCTGGGACACAAATGCAGGTTCATTGTCTGACCCTAAATGCAGGTTCATTGTCTGACCCTATAAGCTTAGAAAAACCATACCCTGGAATAATTTCTTTCAGTAGTTTCTTTGTTACTGTATGTATAATCTCCTGCTTAGTTGGGAAAGTCTCAGTCCATCCTGAAGAGGTATCTATAAATATTAGCAAATATTTGTGTTCCTGGTTTTACCTCCGTGAAGTCTGTTTCCTGATAGACTCCTGACTTGGTGCTCCAATATTGAGAACCGGGGTTCTTTTTACTGGCAACCGCATTGGTCAATTGACAGATCTTACAGTTTTTAACAATTTCAGCTATTTTCGAATTGGCATCTCTAATGCTGATGCGGCAGACTAAGTCCTGTATTCTCCGGGCTCCCATGTGTGAAGAACGATGGCTCTTTTTTAGTATGCGTAGACCCATTTTCTCTGGTACAGTTAGTTTGTAGTCAGCTATCTTCCGTCATCTCTTATGACACTGAGATAAGGTGCAGGGTTTTGGCCCAGATTTTCTGTCTGGTCAGAAAGTGTGGGGTTTCCTGGGTCTAGGGCAATCAAGGACATGAGGGGCCCAATTTCTAGGGCCACCCACTGGGCTGTCTTGTTGCCCTCTGGGATGGAGTTTCTTTTCTTTTGATGTCCTGGACAGTGAATGATGGCCAGTTTTTTAGGCCCCCATAGAGCCCTTGGTAGGGAGAGGATTTCCTCTTTATTTTTAATGGTCCTTCCTTCTGCCATCAGAAGGCCCTTGCCGAGCCTGCTCAGTGCTGTGAGCTCACCCTGCAGTAGTTACCTTGACCAAAAGCAACACATGGAAAAAAGAGTTTATTTTGCCTTAAGGTTCCCTTGGATTAGGAGTCCATCATGGCAGGCAGGCATGGCGGCATGTGGCAGGCAAAGCTGCAGGATCAGGAAACTGAGAGACCGCATCATCAACTGCAAACATGAAGGAGAGAGAGGAGAGAGAGAGGGAGGGAGGGAGGGAAAGAGGAAGGGAGAGGGGAGGGGAGGGGAGAGGGAGAGGGAGAACCGGAAGTGGGGCAAGGCTATAAACACTTAAAGCCTCCACCTCTCCTGTGATGCGATTCCTCCCAGTGGTTCTCAACCCTTAGGGTTGACCCACGGTTTCTCTGGGGTCACCTAAGACCATCAGAAAACAGTTTCGTAACAGTAGCAACCTCGCAGTTATGAAGTGGAAACGAAAATAATTTTATGGTTGGGGGTTACCACAGCATGAGGAATTAGGAAGGTTGAGAACCACTAAGTTAGACTGTACCATCTCCCCTACCAACTAGCACTACCAGCGGGCGACCCCGTCTTCAAATATCTAAGACTATGGAGGCTGTTTCTCACCCAAACCACTGCAGATTCCCTACCTGGAATACACATCCCACCTTGCTTGGCCTATTTAGATCCCATTCGGGCTTTGGGTGCGACCTACTTCTGGGACATACTTCTAGACAAAATTAGTCATTGTCCTGTGTGTACTTCTGCAATACTATGATGTAACAAAAGTTCTGGGGTAGAACCTCCTGCAAGGCTGATTAACTGCTTAAAACTTCAAAGACTGTTGAGAAGTCAGAATGCTGCAGGTCCAGAGCCTAATTATAATTTACCTTGAGCTACCCCCACCCCCATTATTAGCCATTCCTTTCCCACCTCTGTATCTGATCTAACGCAGTGACTATCAAATCAAGCCTTTAAAAATATTTTTAATATATCAATTATATCAATTAATTAAGTATACTTAATTAAATATAATATTTTAAAATATATTAGCTCAGCAGACCACTGGCTTCCACCAACCCCAAGTCTAAGATTGTCGTCAAACAGCATGAGACCTATAACAGAAGATTCCCGTCTTTGCTCCACCCACCTCTCTGATATTTCCATCAATGTGCTTAAAAAGTGTCTTGACTTGTGACTGTGTTTGTTCTGTTACTATAAAGGTGTAAAACAGCTCCTAAGTTGGAATGTGGAATTTGGGATGACCTAAATCTGTGTGCTTGGGCCATGACCAATAGTTGGCTCCAGAATAAATGATCTCTTATCACTGATATCGTCAGGCTTGAGGCTTGGCAAAAAATATCCTCGACTTACCTGCCTGCGTTTCTTCATTTCTCTTTTCTTTGAAATCACTTTTTATTATTTTATGTGTAGCCTCTGTTAGCTTCTTAGTGATATTTTGAAAGTTCTTCTTTAGGCTTGCTCCAGATGATATGCTCTTGACAATTTATAGCCAATTACAGGTTTGTTTAGAACAGCTTGCTCTCAGCTCCACTCCGGACACACTGGCTTTGCTTGGCGCTCTGCCCCTCCTGGCGGGACGGCCTACACTCTCTCCCTTAAGTTTAAAGAAGGGATCCCTTTCCATTTGTCCTGTAGAGTAATTCTTCTGGCACGGCACCCTTTTGGCTTCTGTTTGTCTGAAATAGTTTTCTTTTTACTTTGCTTCAAAGGGTAGTTTTGCTGGGTACCAAGTTCTAAATCGGCAGCTGTTTTTGTTTGTTTGTTTCACCCTTCTGAAGATGTCACTGTATTGTGCTTTAGACCCCCTCATATATAAATAAGAAACAAATAGAAGTGATGTGTGGTTTTGTTGTTGTCGTTATTGGTTTTGTTTTACTCTGTTCTGTTTTTGAGACAGGCTCTCTCTACATAGCCATAGCTGTCCTGGAACTCTGTAGACCAGGCTGGCTTTGACCTCACAAAGATCTGCTACCTATCTTTGCTTCCCAAGTGCTGGGATTTAAGGGGTATGCCACCTGGCTCTGTTTGTTTGCTTGTCTGTTGTTTTAAGTTCTTTAAAACACACAGCCTTGGAAGTTCTCTTGAGAAACTCAGAAATTGTGGTAACATCAACCCAGGCAATAGTGGCAGATGCTTAGAAGGGCTGTGCCCTCTCTTCACCACTGGCTTCCACTCATATAAGGAGTACCTACTGCCACACTTACCTCCCCTTCCCTGAGCTGAGTCAAATCTGGAAGTAGATTCTTTGGGATCTCATGGGCCTCACAGGGCTTTGTCGATATGCTAAACAGCTCTTCCAAGGGTCTAAGAATCATCTTTTTTTTCCTCCAATATAAATCACTTGCCAGCCGGGCAGTGGTGGCGCACGCCTTTAATTCCAGCACTCGGGAGGCAGAGGCAGGTGGATTTCTGAGTTTGAGGCCAGCCTGGTCTACAGAGTGAGTTCCAGGACAGCCAGGGCTACACAGAGAAACCTCTCGAAAAATACCAATATATATATGTGTGTGTGTGTGTGTGTGTATGTATGTGTATGTGTATATGTATATATGTATATGTATATATCACTTGCATTAGCTCCAAAGAACATGCTGGTCTCCAGCCCAGGAAGTCTGATGTCGCTGTACATGAAGGAAACTAGTTTTACTTGTGATAGTTGGAAAGGCTGTGTTCTGATGGAGGGGCTCCTGTCAGCTGTGCCCAGAGCTCAGGGCAGGCATTGTCCACAAACATAAAGTAGCACTGTGCCAGTGGGCAGAGAGTGCTATAAGACTATGACAAGTGTCAAGGAGCCTGGTCAGGATGGACAGAGCAGAGGAAGAGGGAAAAAGAGAAAGGAAGAGATTCTTGAATAAGCCACACGGTAAGGATTCACTGCTGAGAGTAATAACAGATTGAGGCCCAGAGAGACCCAGGGAAAACTTGGCAATTAGCTGTCTACCGTGAACATGGCAGAAGCTTCAGCAGATGTGCTAAGGGAAGGGAGGGATAGAAATTACATGGCAGAGTTAAAGATCTCCACCTTTGTCCCCACATAAGGTCACCCTTAGAGAGTCCAGCAGGCAAGCTACAACCCAGCCTAGACTGAGATCAGCACCTCTGTCAGAGGCAGGAGTGAGAGGTATGGAGGGACACGCAGGCCTAACCTGCCTAAGCCACCTCAGGAAACATAGCTGAGACCCAGCCAGAGGTGTCAAGAAGGCAAAGGACACAAACCGGCTGTTGAGTGGACTACTGCAGGGGTGTTCTCCCTACAGCAGCCTGTCTAGGCCTCAGCTCCCTCTGCAGCCCTAGATATGAGATATGACCACTTTATAAACATACAGCTCTCAGGGCTAATCTGGGACAGCATGCCCTGGGTCAATGCCCAGGTGGTGCCGGGGCCTTTTCTTTTAGCTTTTCTTCTGGTTTTGCTTGTATTTGTTTGTGTGTTTTTGTTTTCGATTTTTAAAAATTATATGTATGTGTTTGTCTGCAATGGGGCTTGTGCTCATGAGGAGGCCAGAGGTTCCGGATCCCCTTAGAGCTGGAGTGACAGGAGGTTGTAGCTATCAGATGTGGGTGCTGGGAACTGAGCTCAAGTCCTCTGCATAAGCAGGAAGCACTCTTATGCTAAGCCACCTCTCCACCTTTTAAAGCTTTTCTTTTTTCCTTTTTTTAAAATAACTTATTTATTTTTATTTTATGTACATTAGTATTTTGCCTGCATGTGTAAGAGAGTTGGAACCCCTAGAGCATGAGTTATAGACAGTTGTGAGCTGCCATGTGGATGCTGGGACCTGAACCTGGGTCCTCTGGAAGAGCAGTCAGTGCTCTTAACCGCTGAGCCATCTCTCCAGCCCTTTAAAAGCTTTTCTGTGTGTTTAGCTTTACTTGATATTTGTCTGATAAACACTGTCCTTACATACTCCTGAATAGGGATGGGGATGGGTGAGTGTGGGGGGAAGCTCTGGAGTTGACTCTGGTGCTGATATGCTCCCAATAAAGATGGAAGATCACACTTGTCTGAAAATAGTCTCGTGGGCTGGAGAGATGGCAAAGTAGCAAAGAGCACTGGCTGCTCTTCCAGAGGACTTGGATTCAATTCCAGCCCAAGGGTATCTGATGCCCTCTCATGGCCTTTGAGGGCATTGCATGTACATGGTGCAAATACATGCAGGCAAAATACTCATACATATAAAATAAAATGAAAAAACATTATTATTAACAGCCGGCTCAGCACTTGGGAGGCAGAGGTAGGCAGATCTCTGAGTTTGAGACCAGCCTGGTCTATATAGTGAGTTCTGGGAAAAACAAAACAAATACCAAAATAACAACAACAACAAAAAGAAAGAAAGGAAGGAAGGAAGGAAGGAAGGAAGGAAGGAAGGAAGGAAGGAAGGAAGGAAGGAAGGAAGGGAGGGAGGGAGAGAAAGAAAAGAAAGGAAAGGAAAGGAAAGGAAAGGAAAGGAAAGGAAAGGAAAGGAAAGGAAAGGAAAGGAAAGGAAAGGAAAAGAAAAGAAAAGAAAAGAAAAGAAAAGAAAAGAAAAGAAAAGAAAAGAAAAGAAAAGAAAAGATCCTTGAAAGGAGCTGTAAGTGTGATTGGTAGCATGCTTGTTTAGCATATTCCAAAGTCCTGGATGCAATTCTCTGCATCAAATAAAACCAAACATGATGGCTTACACTTGCAATCCCAGCACTCAGAAGGTGGAGGCAAGATCAGAGGATCAAGGTCATCCTTGGCTACATAGTGACTTTTTTTTTGGGGGGGGGGGTTGAGACAGGGTTTCTCTGTGTAGCCCTGGCTGTCCTGGAACTCACTCTGTAGACCAGGCTGGCCTCGAACTCAGAAATCCACACAAAGCTCTTCCTGACCCGACCTGACCTTACACTTTGGGGAGCATGGCCACACTGCACAGAGTCCCAACACCTGTCACAGCTCCCTGCTTGAAAGCTGACGGTTCCTACCAGCCACTGCAACATCGTCTTACTCCACCCACCAGTCTCCCTCCGAAGCCCCCTTCCCCAGGAAACCCATTCTCTGTCATGGTGTTAACTTTTCCTGGAGAGGCAAACAAATGTCTACCCACCCCAGATAGGGCACCAAAGATAGACCTATGAAGTCTCTGCAAACTGTTACCAATTTTATATTAATTATATTTCTAAGATTCCTTAATTTTCTCAAGGACAAAGTATTGTAGAACAGGCCATGGAACGTTACAACAACATATTTTATATATATAAAAACAAAAAGGGGGAATCATATCCCCTACAGCACAAAAAGATTGGAATTTTAAAATTTGAATGCCAGTGATTTTCTGCTGAGTGTTTATGGCACTCTACAAATAGGCACATTTATGCCTAGGTGATATAGAAGGACCCATTCGGACACATGGCATGATCCAGATCAGGTATTTAATATGGGGAAGAGGGCGTATTTGTGTTTTTTCTACAGGATGCTAAAGGAGCATGCTGGCTGCCAGAGTGAACAAGACATGCTGACGCTGGAACAGAATGATGCTGACCTGTGAGCTTGGTGACAGAAAAGCTGTATTGGACATCTGTTCCTGACCTACCTTTGCTTGCCTATATCCCAGATTAGATAAGCTGCCTTACCTCAAGATTTTAGACCCTGTGAGACAGAAAATATAGACTGTAGCAGAAATTGCCTTTGGACATTCTCTAAGAAATTTGAAAGTTAGCTGCAGTTCCCTAATGTTATGTTAGCAAGAGATAAAGTTGGAACAAGATCTGTAGTGTGAACAAGTATTAGTACATGTGTTAAGGCTCCCAATTTTTGTTACTATGTTAATGAGTCAGGTGTTGTTGAGGAACAGGTTAAAAAGCTTCATGAAATCA
>JAPYYD010007199.1:0-10481 GCA_028551405.1 Uromys caudimaculatus
AGAGGAAAGGCCCTTGGGCCTGAGGATGTTAGAGGCCTCAGTAAAGGGGAATGTTAAGGTGGGAATATGGGGATGGTTGGACGGGGTGGGGGTGGGAGGTGGAATTCCCTCCTAGAGGCGGGTTGGGGAGGGAATAGGGGGTATCCAAAAGGAGACTCAGAAAAGGGGAAACATTGGAAATGTACATAAAGTATCAAAAATAAAAAAGGAGAAAAAAAATACAAAAGCAAAAGAAAGAGATAAATGTAAGTATACATTTTTTAAGGAAACTTGATTTTTATTATGGTACATGAAAAAGCTGAACAGAGGCTGCCTCCTAAGTCTGGTTAAAGAGAGCACCCCCAAGTCGATTTCTTGTGACCCTTTTAAAGAGCAATGTCACACGTAGTTGCTGCAAAGGATGCTTGCGAAAGAGAAATGATGGAGCAAGAAGAAGTATAAAATACCATGTGGTCAACTTATGATTACAGAGAGTGATTCGAGAGGGTTAGGGAAGGCCAGGCTGTTCTCATAAACAAGTCACGGACTAATAAACAAGTCAAGGTTGGAGCAACTCAGGCTCCAAGAAACAGACTTAAAAACAGCAAATCAGCTCTTACAGTAACTGGAAACTTCATTTAACAATATGTGATTCCTGTCTTCAAAATGGAGTTAGGAAGGTTCCTCATTCCCTGCTTGACCTCTGTGTTCCTGTCAAATCTTTAGGGAACTGTCTTTAATAATATTGCTGAGTGGCACTGATTCAAAAATTGTTTATCTGATGGGTGATAAAGTTAGTAACTCTTTGGAGAGCACAGGGCCCAGTTATGATAACAAGTAGAAATACTATCAGTAGGCCAGTGAAGGGAGAGAGCCATCTTAGGCATATTGGCTTGTCAAAATTTGTTTGACAGATTTTATTTCTTCTTAAGTATACATTTTTAAATTACTTTATTTAATGTATAGAATGGAGAATTCCAATTAATAAGATTGGAAGTTCAGTGACTGTGTTTCATAACATATGTGGCAAATTTGAGAAAAATAAAGAGTTTTGAAAGAGAAAAAAGCATATAGCACAGTAGAAAAATAAATCAGCAAAGCCTCAGTGTCCCAGTAAGAAGTAGAAAATGATGCAGTCACATTGTAAAGAATATATTAGACATTATTTTTTCAAATATTTTCACAACTTCATGTGATTTACATCTCCATTGGATCTGATATCTTCTTCTGGCCTTTGCAGGCACCTGGACTCATGTGCAGAAACTCAATAGACACACATGTATAAAGGTTATTAAAAATAAAAATTAAATTAAATAATGGCACATTGAGTTGTATCCAGAATAAAGAAATAGAGAAACTGACAACATCACTTAAACATAGTGAATGATTTTATACAACTCATGGACCATATGGAACCAAAGAAGAAGGAAGACCAAAGTGTGGATGCTTAAGTCCTACTTAGAAGGGGGAATAAAATAATCACAGGAAGTAGAGGTTGGGAGGGACTTGGATGGAAGATAGGAAGAGGAGAGGAAAAAAGGAGGACTCAGGATCAGGTGTGGGAGGAGACAGGGTAGACATAAGGAGGGTCAAGAAATTGAACAGAGGTGTGTAGCAATGGGGATGGGTAACTGGGGGTAGTCAACAGAAAGTTCCAAATGCTATGAAAGCAAGAGGCTTACAGGACCATAGGGGATGACAGTAGCTTAAATACCCAACAAAGGGAAGAGAAAACGTTTAGAGATCATATCCAGAGGTTAGGCACAGCCCCAGTTGAGGGATGGGGCCTCAGTGTAGGGGAATGCTAGGGCAGTGAGTTGGGAATGGATGGGTGGGTAGTGGTAAACCCTCATAGGAGTAGGGGGAGGGGATGGGATATGGGGTTTCAGAGGGGTAACCAGGAAGAGGAATAACATTTGAAATGTAAATAAATAAACCAACCAATAAAAAATTTTAAAAATAATGAAATCACATGTTGAAATCCAGGAAATCAGAAACAAACCTAAAGGCACGAGAAGTAAGTACATATTGACAAAAGTAATTCTGATTGAAAAAAAACAAACAGCCATAGTAATAGTCTGTGAGTTTCTTACTTGTATAAGTGTGAATGCAGAGCAATTTTAACATTAAAATAATTAGCTAAAGAGAATTAGAATATTTTAAGAAGTACTGTAAAAATGAAATTATGATACTTTTTGAAGGATAAATGTATTTTCAACAAGTTTCTTTTTAAAATTACTGCTCTATTTCTTAGAGGAACTCTAAACATAAAGTATCAGAAACACATAAAATACAACCATAAATCAAAACGTTCATGATGTCACTGTCTAAGGTAGGTGAGCCATGGGTAAATTCTAGCAGTTTGGCAATCCTGTTCCAAAGATTGTACTAGGCTATCCAGAAAAAGAAATGGGCAATATCAATAACACGAAGTGATCATTCCTGTGTGGTCTTCAAGGATGAAAATAATGAGGGTCAGCTAACAGAAAGAAGACTTTCAAAGTTATAAATCATGATGAAATGATTAAAAAATGGGTAATATATGTAGAGTAATGGAACTGTCTGTACCATAACCTGAACGGGTATTTGTCTGAATTATCAGTTTAGAGTGACTTGAGAAATGAACTAAGTCACTAGAAGTATTTGATTTTTATAATATATTTAAGAATGTACAGGGATGAGAGCAATAAGATTGTCAGTCTACTAAAACACTGATTAATAATAATAATAATAATAATAATAATAATAATAATAATAAGTGATCAAGATTAGTGGATATGAAAAGTCCACTTTGTTATGGTTTCTTAGGCCCTCCACAGTCATATGGTCTTTCAGAAATGTAACACACAGAATTGAATAGATGGTATACTAGAGAAATGAGCATACTTCCTAGAGTAGTGAAGACAGATAAGACCTAGCAATAGAGAAGAATCCTTAATAATTTTCTGGGGTTGAATCCTTTCTAGTCAAAAAGCACCCTTCTTTTACTATTTGGGAAATTCGACACTGCAATGTTATTGGTGCTGTCATGTATTTGGAAAATATTCAGCTTGAAAATAAATTGTTGATTGGAGCAGGAGTCCCACCAGTTGCCCCAATCTCTTTCAAGGTTCTAATCAGCATTGCAATGGTAAATCCTAGGGAAAATGGGAAAAAATTCTGCACCAGTTCTAAGGACATAGACTTCCAGTTATAGTAACACCATGGCCATCTGGCCCATCTTTATTTCTTGCTCTTGCTCATCAGAGAGAGTTTCTTAATCCTTCCAGCTTGTAAAAGAAATTTCTTCTGATTGCTGAATCATTTTTCCTTCTGTCTTTGATCCAATCATTTTAGCTTTGTTTGTCTTTTCATTTCATTTAATTTGTTTGTCATAATGTGAATGCTGTATACTATATGTAGGTATGTGTACATGTGCATGGGGTACAATCATACATGCAGGCACCTTGGGAAGCTAATGTTGAGATGAAATTCCTCAATCATTTCCTCCTCTTCATCTTCCTCTTCTCTTCTCCTTGTCTTTCTACTCATCCTCCTCCTGCTTCTCCTTCTTCTTTGCATCTTCTCATTATTATTGTTGTTTTTGTTATTGCTATTACCATTAACTATTAGCAGTACTATTGCTAAGATCAACAAGGTTATTATGACAGCTTCTCTCCATGGAGCTAAAACTAGGCTAGCATTTTGGCTATATTTCCTGATGAGAGTCATATATAAGGTTCCCTCTGCTTCCCAACCTCAATAATGGAGTCATGGACACCTAGTGCCATGCTAGCTGTTATGTGGATTCTAAGGTCATCTGACCTCAGGATTCAATGCTCTACATGTCTGAATTTCTTGGTTGTGCAGCCTTTTCATTCTACAAAAGACCTTGGAGTTGACTCAAATACTGCCTACGTGTGTGTGTGTGTGTGTGTGTGTGTGTGTGTGTGTGTGTGTATGTGTGTTTGTGTGTGTAAGATTTAACATGAGATCTAGGTCTGAAACAGTCTCTCAATTCATGTATCCTAAATCCTTAAAACAAATTTTATACTTTAAGAATCATAATATTCATACTGAAAACTTCCTAATCTAATAATTTAACAATTGAAATGACTGAGATAAAAGATATTTAGCATAGAGCACAAATTGAGTTTATTATAAGAAAAAACTTTACAGTAATGTTGTTAGTAAATTACTAAAATTATGTCCCCAATAGGATAAAAAAACAAAATTTGCCTGAATCCATATATTAACCTACTAAAAACCAAGCATATATCTCCATATTTTATTATAATTAAAAGTGACTAAAGATAAAAGCTTTTATAATTACAAGCCATTTTGTTTAAAAATAATAATGGAATGATAATTAACAATAATTCTAAGTTTAGCACTCTTGGTCATAAAATCAACTACAACATGTACCATAAAATATAGTTCAGCAAAGCATTTTATTTTTATCTTTTATAAACTTCTACTCTTGTGGTTATCAAGCCAACAATTATGATTTCTAATTATTCAAAGAAGACTAAGAATCTCTATTGCTCAACTACAAATATGATACATTTGTCACATCCTTTATCCCCAGAGCTCAGAGGGCTCATCTAGGAAGAATCAGAGCAAAACTATCTTAAGAGCTAGAGGTAGTAGAAGACTTTTGTGAAACAGCATTTTGTAGAAATGACAGGGCCATTACACCTAAGGAGTCACACATTGGTGGTAGCTGCATCTACAAGACTTGCACATGATCAAGTCAGCCAAACTTCTAACCTGGATTGGCAAAGGGCTCATGAAATCCCATCCTTACCTGGGGTGCTACTGGTAATTGGCAGCTGCTATGGGGAAGAGAATGGCAGTTATCTTCAGGGGTGTTAGCACAAATAGGCTACCTGTCCTACATGAGTGGTACAAGTGAACAAACTGTACTTGAAAACAGTACATGAAATTAGAAATATAACTGATGGGTATAAAGGGAGAAGGCAGATTTGGGAGAGGATTTCTTCAGACTAATATGCATGCATGAAACTGTCAAACAATAAAAGAAATATTGCATGGGCTCTGTAGAGAAATTTAGGTTCTTTTAATTTTCTTTTTAAAGTTCTATCCCAGTACCAGCTCTTTGAAACATTTATATTTAAGAGTTCTTTGCTCCATTTATGAGTACATGGTCAAATTCTTTTACAAAATACTGATGTTGGCTTCTAGCTTGCCCCTTACTATGCAAAGATGAACTCAGAGGAGAGGAATAGGCCCTGTGGAATGAGCTGGAGAACTAGACAGAGTTCTAGCCAGCATCCTCCTCTGCTTTTCCTATGATTGGAACACTCAGAAAGACTACACTTAAAGATATATTCTTGATTAAAAAAACAGATTTGAAATTTATTAGTAATTAGTCACTGTATTTGCATGATATGTGTGTGGGTACATGTTCCATTCTATTCTAGAGAAGCTTGAAGGACAGCTTTCTGGAGCTGAGCATTTATGTTCATCATTTGTGGGTTCTAGAAATAAAACTCAGGTCACCAAGCTAGATTGCCAATGACCTTTTCTGATGAGCTGCATTGTTTGCTATAAAACCACATTTTACACCAATGATCCTATACTCTGCACTTGAAATACACAGAGTTGTAAGTACATATCAGAACTGTAAATCAGAACTGCATATGCCTAGAGACTAAAATAAAACTGTGTAATATACATATATGTAATACCCTTTATATGTTCATACTATGTAGTCTTTAATAAAATATATCAATTTATCTATATTGTACTTAATAAAGTTTTCCCAAGTAACACAATAAAATATGACTATTTTAAGCAAAGATTGATAAAAGAATGTTTTGTAGGGAAGGAGTTATAGGAAGAGAATATGTATTCATGAAGTGAACCAAGTTAAAGAATCTGTATGCTAGGACTTCATATTTGCACACTCAACTAATTAGAGATTAGTATATACATGTAATATATACATACATATTTATGCATATATATGCTTTATATATTATTAATATATAATCTCAGTCTATCTTAAATATGTAATCTTTTTCTTCCCATTATTCTTTAAATAATTGTTTTACATGCCTCTTTATATATAATTTAAATTGTATTAGTTAACTGGAAACAAATATAGAGATTGTTTAAATTACATATATGAGCTGATTAGGTTAGTCTCAAAGAATAAGAGAGTGTCTGTAGGTGTATTAATATTACTGAGAAAAATTCAAATTAAAAAATATTGAGGAATAACTATATTCTTTTTCATAAGTATTATATGCAGACAACCAAAAGTAAAAAATGTATAAAGTGCTACTGAACATATGATCCAACAATACTTGCCAAAATATGAGGAAAATGAAGAATGCATGTGTCATGTAACTATCACGGAACCATGAATGCTATAATCTAGACTTGACAAGCAAGATGTATTCACTGGAGTAATATAAGCAAACCGTTCAGGGTGTTGAAACCATTTGCTTGATTAGATTTGAGGTTGCTCCACAGAAGGGAATTTATCTATGGTACCATAAGTATTGCTAAAACTTATAGCTAAAGAAGTCACAGACATTAGGTGAGACCTTATTCACGTTGTTTAACTAATTTTTTTTTTTTTTTATATATAGTGGGTACTGATTAATGCAGAAAGACATTACCTTTCAAAATGCTAAGAATAAGTGACTGTGGCTATTCAAGCATAGATAAAGCATGTATAGCACACCATCACCACCAAGGCTCAGAGAACATCACAGAAGAAGGAGAAGACAGAACATGAAGAGCCAGAAGACAGGGAGGAGTATGATGGAATACTGGCTTATGAACATGGCACAAACTCACAGCATCTGTGGTCACTTATACCAGACACGCATCAGAACAACCCAGTTAAAATCCCAGTCTGTAGTGCAGATGGATTTCCCATGGGCTGTTCATGGCACAGATGGCATTGGTGATAATGACTACTGGGTACCAGATACAAATTTCTTCCTGGAGAACAGGCATTAATTTAAATGTTTTTATATAAACTATACTTTGAACATTTCTTATTATGAAGTAAACTTCAATTTATTTTCTCATAAAATTAAATTTAGTTTTCACATTGATGTACTATTTATTCCAAAGTATAATATTTAATTTCTACATGCTTAAAGATCATCTTATGGTTTATACTTGTTTTACTGCCCAAGATACAATAATTCGTAATTGATGCTATGTAAGTGGTTAAAACAAAAACAAAAACCTTATGTATTCTTCTGTTAGGTATAATTGAAGCAAATTAAATTGTTTTAGCTCATATATCTCTAAAACTGCTATAATAAATTCTAACTTAGTTATAAGAATATTCCCACAAGAATAACTTGGAAATGTATTTAAAAATAAATGAAATAGATGTGATCCTAATTGTTTACTAACTTGTGTGAAATGGGACAAAGTACAGCACACTTTGGAGAGACAAATGTTTCATCAGCCATGTGTTAATGTAATCATAATTAATGAGTGAAATAAAGTCACAGACCTGGTAGTTTACCTTAGAAAATGAAGGAAAATGTTACCAATATTCCTAAGGTCTTTATAAAATTCAACATTAGTTTGAAAATTGACTCTTGGCAAGAGACCAGTATTATTCTCTTAAAATGTAATAATTTTCATTCTTAGACAATGTTAAGAGATCATCCATCAGTGGGAATATATCGATGCCCAACATTTGGGTGCAGTACTTCTGTAATGGAAATTTCAGTACATGACATGATTCTCAGATAGAGATTATATGAGGGTATACAATCTGTGAATGATATACAATGCAAACAATATGTTTTAATATACAATGTATCACTGAATAACTATAATATACCAAACACAAGAATGCATAATTTTTGTTGTTTTGGATTTTGTTTTAACCACTTATTTATTGCATTTCTCTGACTCTTGTGAGTTTTTCTTTCAACTAAGATTTATTGATCACCAGCTATGTCAATATTACCAAAGGTATTATAAAAGCAATAAATACATATATAATCTTCTTTGTGAACTTGAACCAGATAATTTAGACCAATTATAAATAAGTATTTTGTGGTAGAAGGAAGAGTAGAGCTTATAGCTACAAATAACTTCTAACTAAATGGATCAGATTCTGCATTTGCTTGCTTGTTCATGTGGTTAATTTTGGCTCATTATTCCCATGAAGGTAGAATTACTTTATAGCAATGAAGATACATTACAAATCATTGTGCATTGTTCAGTGGCTAGCATGGCATAGTGCCAGAGACAAACTTTATGCTTTTGCAAAATTTTACCTTGTTTACTGAGGGTTGATTTGACAGCAGGTGTGAGATTGGGTATGATTTGATCTTAGATTTTTGTCATTTATCCTTTGTCACAGCTCTATTTTTGAAGCATCTGTTTGGTAGTCTTCAGGTAATTTACTGTTTGTTAAACCATGAGGAGAGGTTGGTACTAATCATGTCAGACTTGGTAAATGGCTTTACCTTTATCAGAGGAATAGTTAATTCTGTTTGATTCTGTTAAAATAGACCTAGAATCACAGGATTAATCAAGAGCAGGGTGGGAAATTGATCACAATAACCCAAATCTTTCCTTTAGTATTTTAAGGATATAAGACATTTTACAGAAATACATACTCATTTTCTTACTGTTATCATTTCATAGAGAGCACAGATACAATGCCATCCATCACCTATGATTTTTAACATATCTACAGCTGTGTATCCTGCTGCTACTTTAGGTGGATTAGTAACAGGATCTAATTATTAGGGGGTAGGCTTATATCTTTCAAACCCTACTTTAGTAGGTGTACTTAAATGTTTTATACCCTTCTAGTCCAACACCCACAAGAGGTAGTGGAAAGGAAAGCTTAATAGGGCAAAAGAGGATGTGGGCATGTTTAGAAATAGTTCCTTGGGAGTGGATCCAATCTGTGATGTCAGGATATCAGCCGTTCAGTTCACATGAACCAGCAGCAGTAGCTTGATCCAGTCACAAACACTATTCATGAATGAGCAACAGCAGTTCAATTCAGAAGAAACCCCAAGACTCTGCCAATTGTCTGAGTTTGTCTAATCAGCAAAAAGCAGCTGAAAGACCACCAGAAGTTCTTTGGTGCATTTTCCCCTACACAACTTGAAATGTCACCATTTTATGTAAAAGTGAATAAACGTAAGTCATCAAAGTTATATAGACAAAAATGTGTGTGTGTGTGTGTGTGTGTGTGAGAGAGAGAGAGAGAGACAGAGACAGAGACAGAGACAGAGAATGAATGAAAATGAATTTTAAAAAATTTCATTGTGTTTAAAAATCTAGACCTGTATGTGGTGTCACAGGCTTATAGTCTCAGCATTTTGGAGGCTGACACAGGGAGATTACTTTGAATTTAAGACTAGGTTAGTCTACACAGTATGACTCTGTGCTTTAAAGAAACTCACAAATTATTTATTTAATCAAATAAGGTAAAAATCTGCAGATATGCCCTCAAAATATATTTTGTATTTTATATGTTTAATGTGTTTTATATCCACATTATATAAATAGTCTTATTCTCTTGTATATTTTCTTTATAATTCTGATGGCAATATTTTGTTATATTAAATTGACTACTATTTGGTTTGATTTCAATGAGGTAGTAAAATTTTATTCACAATGACTGGGCCCTCCCATAGCAAACATCAACAAAGAAAATGTTCCATGTACATTTGTTTTTTCTTTTTTCTTTTTTTAAAATTTATTTATTTATTTATTTTTGGTACTTTATTTACATTTCCAATGTTTCCCCTTTTCTGGGTCTCCTCTTTGGAAACCCCCTATCCCCTCCCCCTCCCCACCTTTGTGAGGGAATTCCTCTTCCCACCTACCCGCCAACCCATCCCCATATTCCCACCAAGACATTCCCCTTTACTGGGGCCTCTAGCACCCTCAGGCCCAAGGGCCTCTCCTTTCTCCCTGATGGCCATCGAGGTCATCCTCTGCCACATATGTAGTCCGAAAAATGGGTCCATACATGTGTATTCTTTGGTTGGTGGTCCGAACTCCAGGACGACCGGGGGGGGGGGGAGTTCAGGCCCATTGACGCTCTTGCTCCCTCCATGGGGCTACAAATACCCTCAGCTCCTTCAGACCTTCCTCTAACCCCTCCATCTGATACCTCATTCTCAGTCCAGCGGTTACTGTTAAGTGAAACTTGGACATTCTGAACTTTTGGGTTAATATCCGCTTATCAGTGAGTACATATCATGTTCGTTTTTTTGTGACTGAGTTACCTCACTCAGGATGATATTTTCAAGTTCCATCCATTTGCCTGCAAATTTCATTGAGTCATTTTTTTTTAATAGCTGAGTAGTACTCCATTGTGTAAATGTACCACATTTTCTGTATCCATTCCTCTGATGAGGGACATCTGGGTTGTTTCCAGCTTCTGGCTATTATAAATATGGCTGCTATGAACATAGTGGAGCATGTGTCTTTGTTACATGTTGGGGCATCTTCTGGGTATATGCCCAGGAGAGGTATAGCTGGGTCCT
>JAPYYD010007200.1:0-10481 GCA_028551405.1 Uromys caudimaculatus
TCTTCTCATTGTGTCCTGGATTTCAAGGATGTTTTGGGTCAGAAGCTTTTTGCATTTTGCATTTTCTTTTACTGTTGTGTCGATGTTATCTATGGTATCTTCTGCTCCTGAGATTCTCTCTTCTATTTCTTGTATTCTGTTGGTGATGCTTGCATCAACGGTTCCTGATCTCTTTCCTAGGTTTTCTAACTCCAGGGTTTTCTCCCTTTGGGCTGTCGTTTCTTTTCCTCAGAGTTATAACTCCTCAGCAGACTTTTAGTACCATGGCAGTACTGAGCACCACAGCAATCTACAAACATATCAAAAAAAAAAAAAAAAAAAAAAAGCCTAGACTGGAGAGACTGGAGAGACCATTCAGCTGTTTAGAGAAAATGCTGTTCTTGTAGAGGATCTGAGTTCAAGTCCCAACACTCACATCAGGTGGTATACACACACACACACACACACACACACACACACACGCACACACACACACACATACACAGAGAGAGAGAGAGAGAGGGAGGGAGGGAGAAAGAGAGAGAGAGAGAGAGGAAAAAAACTTCAAAAACATCACCCCTAGAGGTCTATGGGAGTGTTGGGAGGAAAGAAACAGAAGGGAGAAAAGAAAAAATTTTAAATTAACTTAAATAAATAAAAATGCCATCCTAATGTGTTTCTAGTTTTCCCAACACTTAGACCTTACTTCAGAATCCTAATGGATAAGTCATGACTACTCCAAACCACTCTTTGCTTCTTTAACTTACAGATAACTTTTATACAAATTCTAATAATGTTTAAATAAACACCAAATCAAATATTTTGTATGCATATATAATAAACTCTCACTCCTTCTTCAGAAAATGAATCTCAAAGAGAAAATATCCATATTCAGGAAAGGCTTAAAGAGTTAGCATTAAACCAGGTCTTGAGTGCTGAAAGAATTTCAAAAAGTAATGATAGGTAAAGATACAAAGAACAATCACAGGGCTGGGAGGATGGCTCTGTGGATAAAGTGGTAGCTAGGCAAGCATGAGGATTTTAGTTCACTTCCCCAGTACTGGTGTAAGTCTGGGCATGGCAGCATGCATCTAGAATGCCAGCACTGGAAGAGCAGAAACAAGCAAGTCTCCAGAGCTTGCCGGCCAATCCATGAGCACCAGGTGCATTGAGAGACTCTGTCAAAAAATTTAAAAAGGGACTGCAATAGCAGAAAGTATCTAATGTCAACCACCTCTAGCATACACACACACACACACACACACACACACACACACACACACCACCCCGGCACAACACACATGCACACAAAAGATGAGGACATAAACAAAAGACAGCATGCATGTAGAGAGAGGTAGTTTTATCAGTGTGCCAGAATACAAAGTGATTTAGAAAGGATAAGTGATGCTAAGACTTTCTTTCATTGGTTCTCATAAGACTTAAAGTCCCGAGGATGAAGTACAGACCAGTGTGTCACTTCCTGGCAGAGGACCATATGGCATTAACCACCTCTCTGTTGAGAGTCTCTTATGTTTGGCCATGATCCTCTGCCTGTTATTCCAGTTATCTGGCCTTACTTACTCTTCTTACCTACTTCCAGGGACTTTCCAGATTGTCTTTCAGGTCTCCACCCAACCATAATCCCAGTCATAGGGGACATGATGTCCCTTCAACATCTTCCCAGTCGTAGGGGATACCGTGACCCTTTCACGTCCTCCCAGTCCCTTCAATGTCCAAGCTGATACCACAGAGACCAGAAGTAAAGCTAAGACCCACATGATGGGAAAACTATCTGATCTGGAAAGGATAGGGATAGAGGACACATACTTGTTGAAAGACTGAGAATTTTCTATTAATCTGTCTGGTATAGCATCACAAATGAGGGTGAGCCTCCAAAAGGGCAGCACATATGGGGAAATGAAAGGAGCCAAGCAAGAGTGGGGAGTTCAGCTCCGTGACACTTTGCTCAGTCCCAAGTAGCCAATAAATATTTATTGATTGATTAAATAAGACAAATCTGGGCTCTGAGTAAATAAAGTTTTCGGTATTTACGTTGCAGCATGCCACAACCCCCCTGACTGAATGTTTTTAATGTGAATTCTGAAAAACGCAGCTGTCCTTTCAGAAGACTGAGCCAGACAAACAACAACACTTTCCCTCTGGCCTTCGATTTGATT
Organism: Uromys caudimaculatus; assembly: GCA_028551405.1. NCBI lineage: Eukaryota > Metazoa > Chordata > Mammalia > Rodentia > Muridae > Uromys > Uromys caudimaculatus. Next base: position 2,157 of record JAPYYD010007200.1, read on the forward strand.
TCCGTTCTCCTGGAAATGTGGGGGAAGAGCTCATGTGCTCTAGTGGGAATGTCAGGGAATATAATTGATTTCCCCTTGAATAGAGAGACACTGCCACAAAGCTCTCAAGATAAACCACTAAGCCTATCAAAACATTCATGTTTCATACTGAAGAAAGACTTCTGGACCCCAGTGCTTTCTTCTCAGAATAGCATTTGGCCAATAGCTCAGTAGCTGAGCTTAAACTGGAATCTAGAAACAACACCACCAACAACAACAACAAAAATGTTAGATTTTACCAACTAGGTTATAAATAGATTTTTTTAGTCTGAGAAAGGAGTATTGAGAATTTCAAAACAAACTGGGCTGTATAGTCACAGTCTTTCTCAAAAATGAAAAGAAGAGGGAAGGAGATAGGAGGGAGAGTTGGAGACAGAAAGAGAAGAGTGTAGGGGAATGGGATACAAAGGGGAGGCGGGAAGCAAGGGTGATGTAGGAGTGCGATGCTTGGTGCTTAAAATTTGGTTAATATATTTTTATCCTACCTAGTGTAATTTGAACTGATGAAAAGGTCAAACTAAGACTATCAATCATGAAATCTCTTCTAGCTTGAGGATTCTTATTGGAGAGAAAGAGGAAGAGATGGGGAGTGCTGGGAGAGAAGAGGAGGGAAAAGTAGGATAGAAGGAAGGAGGGAGGCCAAGACAGAAGGGTGGGGCAGGAGAAGGGCAGGGGGGAGGACAGAAGGGGAGAGAAGGGCAGGGGGGAGGACAGAAGGGGAGAGAAGGGCAGGAGGCTGAAACTTTATAATTCAGTGACTGAAAAGATTTTCCAGACAGTTTTATTTCCTTGATCACTCTTTATTTGTAACTGTCCTTTCTAACAGCTTTATTGATAGCTAGGTCTCCTAACCAAAAAAAAAAAAAAATCATTTATTTACAATGTATAAGGAAATGATTTTAGTGTGCACACAGTTGTTCAATTTCAGTACAGCCACTTTTGAAACACATCTGCTGTCTCCAAAAGGAACTCAGCACACATAGGCAGTTAGTACCTTTTCATTTTTTAAGCACACAAGTATCTTGAATGAGATGAAGATTAACGTAAAATAAATCAAAGGTGTCAACTTCCATCTAGATATCCTCTGCTGATGGTTCTGTGTCAATCTAATCCTCCTCAGGAAAAGACGAGGAATAAAAGGCTTCAGACAAGCCTCAACTGAAGCTTCATCCTCAAAGCAATCAGAATAATTTTAAAAGAATTGAACTAGAAATAGGCAGCTCACAGAGTTATAACTTCTGTGTGTGTTCTTCCTCAATCCCAGTGCTCCATGTTCTATCACACCAGCATTGTGTTAGCTGCTGTCCAATGGGATTTGATCTAGAAAAGTTTGGATCATTAACCGGTCAATAAAGGAATAAAAAAAGCTTCACTGTCTATTAATAATCTAGTCTTTCAATTCACAATCCCACTTGGCAAATACATCTCACAGAGCCACACCAGTACCCTCTCTTTCTGCATCCAGAAGTCTCCTCAACCCACCATGGATCTTCTGCTGTTCCATCTTATCCATGGGTCTTTTCTTAAAGAATATAAAATTTGGATCACAGTGGCTTTTTGGGTTTTTTGTTTGTTTGTTTGTTTGTTTGTTTGTTTTTTAAAGATTTATTTATTTTATGTATATGAGTACACCATTGCTTTCTTCAAGACACCAGAAGAGGGCCTCAGATCCCATTACAGATGGTTGTGAGCCACCATGTGGTTGCTGGGAATTGAACTCAGGACCTCTGGAAGAGCAGTCAGTGCTCTTGACCACTGAGCCATCTCTCCAGCCCCCCACAGTGGCTTTTTGTAAGTCGAATATTTGATCATGTGCCTGGACATCCTCAACAATCACCAACAGGTTTATTTGGTCCTCGTGGTGCTGAATGGGGAAGAACACTGGGGGAATGTATCACACATTCTCTTTCCTCATTGATTTTAAAATCACATAGATACATTTCCTTTATGACTAATGACAGTACCATGGCATCTTATACACTTCTAGAATGCCAATCCGGCTCTTATGAGAATATTTTTCCTTACTTGGATGGGTAAAATCTAGGATTTCATTGTTTAGGTTATGTATTTCAAGCCCCAAGCCACTTGCACGCACCTGACAAATTCCCTGACCAAAAAAATACAGCCCACTCATAGAAGTAGAGGTATCTTGCCAGTGGGATCATTGCCATAGTTATTATGGAAACTGGCAAAGATATGAGTAGAAAAAAAAACTTTCCATCCTAACAGATGAGTCTTCTCTCACAAAATTGATGAGTTTAGACTTCCTTCTCTATTGGGTTCATAATGGGGAAAGGACAGGGGATTTGATGAGAAAATAACTGCCTCTGACTTCATTTTTAATTGATTTTTAACACTTTGAAGCCCCATCGTATTTGATAAACTCTTGTCTTTCCCACTAAAATTATGCTATAAAAAAGCCTATATAATTACTCATAGCAATCTATCATCTATCTGAGCCAGGGTTTACTTGGGGCAACATCTTCTAATCTCTCTTTTTTTTTTTCATAATTTTATTAAGTATTTATTTTTATTTTTTAATTATTATTATTTTATTTATTTACAATCCAGCCATTGGTCCCCCTCTTGGTCCCCCCAACACAGTTCCTCATCCTATTCCTCCTCCCCCCTGTCCCTGAGAAGATGCTCTCCCACCACCAGGCCTCCCCCTTCCCTGGAGCCCCAAGTCTCTTGAGGATTAGGCTCATCTTCTCCCACTGAGGCCAGACCAGGCAGTCCTCTGCTGTATATGTGTCAGGAGCCTCAACCATCTTGTGTATGCTGCCTGGTTCATGACTCAGTGTCTGGGAGTTCCCAGAGGTTAGGTTAGTGAGACTGCCGGTCTTCCTATGCAGTCGCCCTACTCTTCAGCTTCTTCCTAATTCAACCACAGGGGTCTTAAGCTTCAGTCTGTTGGTTGTGTGTATCTGCATCTGTCTCAGTCAGCTGCTTGTTGGGCCTCTCAGAGGACAGGCATGCTAGGCTTCTGTCTGTAAGCACACCATAGCATCAATAATAGTGTCAGGTCTTGGTGCCTCCCCTTGAGCTGGGTCCCAATGTGGGCCTGTCACTGGACTGCCTTTCCCTCAGTCTCTTCTCCATTTTTGTCCCTGCAGTTCTTTTAGACAAGAACGGTTCTGGGTCAGAAATTTTGACTGTGGGTTAATAACCCAGTCCCTCTACTTGAGGCTGCCCTCTCTAGTTACTGGAGGTGGACTCTTTGAGTTCCCCCTCCCCACTGTTAGCCATTTCATCTAAGGTCACTCTCATTGAATCCTGCGTGTCTCTCACCTTCCAGGTCTCTAGTACTTTCTAGAGGATTCCCCGCACCTCCCACACCCCATGCTCTTATCTCCATTTATTCTCTTGGCCCTCTGGGCTTCTCTACTGTTCCCCTCCAAATACCTGATCCTGTTTCCCTTTTCCCCTCCCCCACCTCCCACCCAGGTCCCTCCTTCCCTCTGCCTCCCATGATTATTTTCTTCCCCCTTCAGGTAGGGTCGAAGCATCCTTACTTGGGCCTCTTTGCTTGTTACACTTCTGAAGTGCTGTGGGTTGTATCCTAGGTATTCTACACTTTTTGGTTAATATCCATTTATTAGTGAGTAGATACCATGCATGTCCTTTTGGGTCTGGGTTACCTCACTGAGGATGATATTTTCTAGTTTTATCTATTTGCCTGTAAAACACATAAGTGATCTCAAAAATTCTACCAGAGAACTTCTACAGGTGATAAACAACTTCAGCAAGGTGACTGGATATAAAATTAACTCAAACAAATCAATAGTCTTCCTCTACACAAAGGATAAACAGGCTAAGAAAGAAATTAGGAAAACAATACCTTCACAGTAGTCACAAATAATATAAATATCTTGGTATAACTCTAACCAAGCAGGTGAAAGATCTATATGACAAGAACTTCAAGTCACTCAAGAAAGAAACTGAAGACCTCAGAAGATGGAAATATCTCCCATGCTCATTGATTGGTAGGATTTACATAGTAAAAGTAGCCATCTTACCAAAAAGAATTTACAGATTCAATGCAATCCCCATCAAAATTTCAACATAATTCTTCACAGATATGGAAAGAACAGTTCTCAATTATATGTGGAAAAACAAAAAACTCAGAATATCGAAAATAATTCTTAACAATAAAAGAACTTCTGGAGAAATCACCATCTCTGACCTCAAGCTGCACTACAGAATAATAGTGATAAAAACCACATGGTATTGGTACAGAGACAGACAGGTTGATCAATGGAATAAAACTGAAGACCCAGAAATAAAACACACTTACAGACATTTGATCTTTGACAAAGAAGCCAAAAATATACAATGGAGAAAAGAAAGCATCTTCAATAAATGGTGCTGGTCTAACTGGCAATCTGTATGTAGAAAAATGAAAATAAATCCATTTTTATCACCTTTCACAAAGCTCAAGTCCAAGTGGATCAAGGACCTCAACAAAAAACCAGATACAATGAATCTAATAGAAGAGAAAGTGGGAAAGAGCCTCAAACCTCATTGGTACAGGGGGAAATTTCCTGAGCAGAACTCCAATGACTCGGGCTCTAAGATCAAGAATTGATAAATGGGACTTCATGAAACTGAAAAGCTTCTATAAGGCAAAAGACATAGTCAGTAAGACAAATAGTCAACCTACAGATTGGGAAAAAAAACTCCACTAACCCCACATCTGATAGAGAGCAAACATCCAAAATATACAAAGAACTCAAGAAGCTAACTTCCAAAAAAACAAATAACCCAATTTTTAAAATGAGGTACAGAACTAAATTGCGAATACACAACAGAGGAATCTTGAATGGCTGAGAAGCACTTAGAGAAATGTTCAAAGTCCTTAGAGATCAGGGAATTGCAAATCAAAATGACCCTGATCTTCTACCTTACACCAATTAGAAAGGCTAAGATCAAAAACTCAGGTGACAGCACATGCTGGCGATGATATGGAGAAAGAGGAACACTTCTCCATTGTTGGTGGGATTGTAAGCTGGTACAACCACTCTGAAAATCAATCTGGAAGCTCCTCAGAAAATTGGAAATAGATCTCCCTGAAGACCCAGCTATACCACTCTTGGGCATATACCCAAAAGATGCCCCACCATACCACAGGGACACATGCTCCACTATGTTCATAGCGGCTTTATCTGTGATAGCCAGAAGTCGAATGAAGAATGGATATAGAAAATGTGGTTCATTTACTATTCTCAAAAACAAGTTTCTATATTCAATTTTTCTTTACAATTTCTGTGTGTGTGTGTGTGTGTGTGTGTGTGTGTGTGTGTGTGTGTGTATGTGTGTGTGTGTGTGCTTGCGCTTTAATATAAATTAGAAATAAAAAAGCAGGCAAGGGGGTGTGTCTGTAATTCCAGCAGGATTCCTTACTGAAGCAATAATACTGAAAGTTCAAGGCCATCTTAAACTACATAGTGAGCCTTGTTTGAAAAAAAAAAAAAAAGCTAAAACTAAGTAAGTAAATAAAATGTTTGGGTAGGCAGAGAACTGTGGAAACTGTTCAAGAGGGCTGGGTGTGGGACCTTTATTCTCCTCCTGTTTCAAATCATCTGTATCTTGAAGTCTCTCTCCAACTCCCAAGCATGAGAATTTATTCCCTGGATGAGAAAAGAGCAACTTCTAAAAAGAAATTCAACTTGAGATAAACAATGGGGTTGTCATCCAAGCTAGCTTCTTTTTACTTAGTGTTTTGGTGACTTTTGATAATGCAAGAATAGACCTGAAGTGTGTTTATATTTATATATAAATAATATATACTAAATAATAAATCTTTCTACAGATTTTCAAACTCTGGAGTCACATTGTGAAGTGTGCAAATGAATCAAAATGTGATGGGCAACTGAAATACATTTCTTGGGTGCATGAGCAATGTAAACATGAGTTAAATAACATATGTGGGCTTATGCTATTGCTTGTCTCAATGAGATGTGCTTTAGGAATCAAACTGCTCCTATGATCAGAAACCACTGGCAAATTTACAAGGGAAAACAATGGTATTTTTCACCATCAATTTACATAACCTTTAAGAGGCAACATGACAGTCATTCATGTAGCTTCTGAGGGCCTCCTTGTCCTATCTACCATCCACATAGCCTATACTTTAAGTTTAAGATAATGTGTGGTTTGGATTTAACGTCGTGTTCCCAACAATTTTACAACTCAGCAATGCTATTTTCTAATATGCATGTTCCACCCATTCATATAAATCAAATTTCTCAAGTTTTTAACTCCTCTTTCAAAACTAGCTTATGTTAGACATAATGTTAATTCATATCAAAATAGTGCACTAAGTGGTTTTGGTTACTAATATGTTATGAAGCTCTTTAAAACTCTATCTTTTCATGCGTGTGCTAGCTGATGACAAGTAGAGCAGAGATGTTCGCAATTCCAGTGCTAGGAGGATTCGAAGGAGGAGGCTGACTACCAACGCTTTAGAACACAAACCTGACCAGGGGTCCAAAGCCAACGAGCACCAGGAGAAAGCTACCCTTCAGGAGCGTGGAAAAGCGGTGAGTGGGGTTAAGGCAAGCACCACTGCTCACTGGGACCTGCCCAGAACCAGCGGGATGCAGGCCTGAGGAGAACTCGGGGATAGGAAATCTCTGAACCTTCCAGTTTCCATCTGTGGGTGGAGATCTCTGCCTGGGCCACCAGGGGCCTGTGCCTGGAGACCTCAGCCTGGGCCACAAGGCTCCATGAGAGATCGAGAGATCGGGGAATCCCAGGAGTGCTGACACACCTTTGAGCACAGGCAAAACCACCACTTCTGTTCAAACTCACTGGATCAAGAGGGACCCTTGCAGAGCCATCAGGACACAGGAACCAAGGGACAGCTGGGGACAAGATCCTTCTGGTTTCTGTCTGCAACCCAGAGCTGACCCTGTGCCACAGCTCTCCAAACTCAAACACCTCTCAGAGAGAGCTGGTCTTCAAGGAGTATTGACACAGAGGCCTGCAGGAGGGGCAAGCCACAGTCAGACAGAGTAAGACCAGCTAACATAAGAGTTAACAAGATGGCAAAAGGCAAGGGTAAGAACATAAGGAACAGAAACTAAGACTACTTGACATCATCAGAACCCAGCTCTCTCAACACAGCAAGTCCTGGATATCCCAACATACCAGAAAAGCAAGAATCAGATTTAAAATCATTTCTCATGTTGATGATAGAAGAATTTAAGAAAGAAATGAATAACACCCTTAAAGAAATACAAGAGAACAGAGATAAACAACCTAGAAGCCTTTAAAGAGGGAACACAAAAATCCATTAAAGAATTACAGGAAAAGACAATCAAACAGGCGAATTACCAGAAAACACAATCAAACAGACAAAGAGAATGTACAAAACTATCCATGAGCTAAAAACAGAAATAGAAACAATAAAGACATCACAAAAAGAGACAACCTTGGAGTTAGAAAATCTAGGAAAGAGAGCAGGAGTCATAGATGTAAGCATCACCAACAGAATATAAGAGATAGAAGAGAGAATCTCAGGAGCAGAAGATACCATAGATAACATTGAAACAACAGTAAAAGAAAATGCGAAATGCAAAAAGCTTCTAACCCAAAACATCTATGAGATCCAGGACACAATGAGAAGACAGAACCTAAGGATAATAGGTATCAAAGAGAGTGAAGATTCCCAACTTAAAGGACCAATAAATATCTTCAACAAAATTATAGAAGTAAACTTCCCTAACCTAAAGAAAGAGATGAACATAAATATACAGAAAGCTTACAGACTCCAAACAGATTGGACCAGAAAAGAAATTTGTCCTGTCACATTATAGTGAAAACACCAAATACACAAAACAAGGAAATAATATTAAAAGCAGTAAGGGGAAAAGGTCAAGTAACATATAAAGGCAGACCTATCAGAATTACACCTGATCTCACCAGAGACTATAAAAGCTAGAAGATCCTGGGCAGAACTCATACAGACCCTAAGAGAACACAACTGCCAACCCAGGCTGCCATACCCAGCAAAACTCTCAATTAACATAGATGGTGAAACCAAAATATTCCATGACAAAACCAAATTTACACAATATGTTTTCACAAACCCAGCTCTACAAAGGATGTTGGATGGTAAACGTCAACTCAAAGAGGGAAAATACACCCTACAAAAAGCAAGAAAGTAATTTTTCAACAAACTCAAAAGAAGATAGCCACATAAAAGTAAAAATAACATCGAAAATAACAGCAACCAACAATCACTATTCCTTAATATCTCTTAACATCAATGGACTCAATTCC
>JAPYYD010007201.1:0-10480 GCA_028551405.1 Uromys caudimaculatus
TTTTTGATCTTAGCCATTCTGACTGGTGTGAGGTGGAATCTCAGACTTGTTTTGATTTGCATTTTCCTGATGACTAAGGATGTTGAGCATTTCTTTAGGTGCTTCTCAGCCCTGCGAATTTCCTCAGTTGAGAATTCTTTAAGAACCCTTATGAATGTAGGTTTTGAAAAGTATAAGCCCACAGGTGAGGGTACAGCCTCTGGAATGACATGGTTGGATATAAGAGCAGAACCCCAAGCACCTGATGGGATACCTCACATTTAAGAGGTGTGGGGACAAGAGGAGCTTTGATGACACCCACCTTTCAGAATTTCCAGACCCTCGCTTTGGTGGGCTGTGTCGCACTGAAAAGGCTGAGGTGATGCCATTCCGTTAAGGACATGGTCAGAGAATGGATGGAATGCAGAACCCACAGTTAGTAACCCTTCCTCAACCACAGACTAGGCATGGTGCATGGAGCTGGAACCCAGGTTCACAGCATACCCTAGCCATGGGACACCACCTACCATCATGGTGGCTAAAGAATGCCCTGCCCAGGTGAACTCACTATTATCAACCCTTCTTTTCTAGGGATGTATTTTCTTAGAATCTGTGTGAAAGCCAGGCATTTACATACTTCCCTCATGGAAAAATAGTGCACACTAGCCAAGGCCATCAGAGAGTCAGGAATTATACTTTATAGACTTGGTTAAATGGTATAGGGAAAGATCCATTTGCCAGGTTTGCCTTGTAAAACAGGGACATTCCTGTGAGTGCACTCCTCATTAGTCTCCACATAGGCCTGTGTGTGCAACGTCTCCCTGGCTTGCCCCACGTCCCAGTCTTTGTGGATCTTGGCAGAAGGACAAGAAGAAATCTATCCTATATACCAGCATGTCACCCCTAGATGTTTCTGTAAGAATTTGAAAGCACAGAGCCACAGAGAGATGTCTCCAAGGGCACTCCTAACACCTTTGTCACATCCCAAGCTGGGAATGTTGATGCTCTAGCATTTGGAGAACATACAAAAAAAAATTTGGGCTACTCAGACAAAGTAGACTACATAGCAATGAAAAGAAGCCAACTGCCACTACAGTCTTCAGCACAAGTTCACAGCAGAATCATTCTGTGGAGGGAGCAAGCTTTACACTAAGGAACACACTGGGAAATCTTCCTTATAAAGCACTTAGAAACAACCTAAGCTAAGTTATCCTTGGTGTCTTGAAGTCTGCCTTGATAAATAGGAGGCAACGAAAAGCACAGAAAACCTTGTCAGGCTCAAAATCATGCTCCATGTCTCCACAAGATTTTATTGTAGAAACATGCAATTAGCAGGATCCTTCTAGGGCATGCTTAGAATTTGTTCCTTCCACTATACATTTAATATAAATTAAGAATTGCAAAGACACTAAGCCCTCCTTCATGGTCATATGTTCAAATAGAAGGGTGTAGACTGAAGGACTGTAGGTTTTCTCCAGAGTGCTCCTCACTTCCTGCTGAGTCCTCACTGAGTCTTTCAAATCACCTCACATAGCACTCCACGCCTTTTCCACAATGGTATTTGAAATTCCCCCTCAAGGTCCCAGTGGCTGGAACATGACTCTAATCCCAATATTCAGGACATGAGAGGCAAGCATATTTCTGTGAGTTCAAGGACGCCATGGTCTACAAAGCAGGTTCTAGGCCTGCCAGGACTACACAATGAGAACCAGTCTCAGAAATAAAATGAAATAAAATAGAATAAAATAAAATAAAGCAAACGTCAAAGAAATCTTCAGTCTCTCCTCATTGGGTAATTTCAAAGCTACTTCTGAATTTTTAGGAACATGCTGGAACCACATGCTACGTTCAGCAAACTCATTCATTGCTTACCAATGGGGTACATTATGAGAAATGTGTCATTAGGTGATTTTGAAACCCCACAGAGCAATACCATTTTATGGGGCCACACTCATACATGGGGGCTGTCGCTGTCATGGCCACTGTTATGCAGTTCCTGACTATCCCAAAATACGCACCAGTCTTTATTGCTCTCGGGCAAGTTACCCAAAGTTCAGTAGCTTAAAACAGCACAAGTTTATGTAAGCATTATGTCAGTTAGATGTCTCATGTGGCTGAAGTCCAGTTGTCCATAGCCCTTCGCCTATTCCTGGAGTCTCTAGGAGACCAACCTATTTCCTTGCCTGACTCAGATTCTCAAGGTCACCACGGTCCTTGGTCCTTCTTGTACCTTCAGACCCACCAGGCCTGCACCCTTCTGACTATTCCTTCACAGCCATTTCCTTTTCCTGTATCTAAGAAAGGCTCTCTACCTCTTAAGACCCATAAAATCAGATTAGTCACCCCTACACCAACAGTCAAAAACAACCATACTCCCCGCCAAGATCTCTAGCTTAATCGCACATGTAGAGAGTGTCCTTGACATTAAGATAACAGGTTCGAGGGCAAGGAAGACCTCAGAGGAGGTCACCAAAGTCTACTCTATTATCATACATAATAATGATAGCAATTCTGGGATAAATAACTTATCAGGAACATCAAAAGCATTAAACAGTCACCGTTCCCTTACTTCTCTGCTTCTTGGATTTTCTTGCAGGAATCTTCCTCCCTGTGTCCATGGCTTCTAGAAGACAGTAAATAGCAATGAGGAAAGAAATAATGAACGGAAGTTACAACCCTTAGGACCACTCACACCGCAGAAGCCTTACTTACACCAATGCTTGGATTGCTATTTCTTTCCTCCCTCTAGTAGAATCTAAGCCCAGGGAACTGACAACCAAGAACCAGGGAAGGCCTTGGCCATCCCCCCCCCCCACCTCCCTATGAGATGTTTTATATGTTAACACATTTTTGTACAAATAAAATGAGAATTTGGTAGGAAGTGTTCTAGGCAAGCCCTAGCTGGTTCTTTGACACACTTAAAGACTTTGGTTGGGAATGCACACTGGATTGAGAATAGTTAACTTGAACTCTGTCCTCCTCAGAAGCAGCAGGCTCATACAGTAGGGACCTTTGTCATGGTCTTATCAGAGCACAGCCACTTTATTATCTAGCTGCAAAAGTTTACTCAGCCACATTTTGTGGCAGGGACGAATGAGTGTGACTCAGTACCTCAGAGCAGCAGACAAAATAAGTGATGGTTTTAAGAGTTTAATTTTTCAGGTGACCTTATCCGAGATACCTAACACTGGGGATATGGAACCAGAAGATGCTACCTCCTGTAGCCAGTGGAGGGACAAAGACACCAACCCACCTACAAAACTTTCTACTCAAAATACGTTCTGTCTAAAAGAAATGTAGGGATAAAGATGGGGCAGAGACTGTAGCAACGGCCAACCTATAACTGGCCCAACTTGAGACCCATCCCATGAGCAAGAACCAATCCCTGATACTATTAATGATACTCTGTTATGCTTACACACAGAACCCTGGTACAATTGTCCTCTGAGAGGCTCTACCCAGCAGCTGACTGAAATAGATACAGATATCCACAGCTAAACATTGGACAGAGCTCAGGGACCCTTACGGAAGAGTTTGGAGAAGGATTGAAGGCCCTGAAGGGGATAGAAACTCTACATGAAGACCAACAGTATGAACTAACCCAGAGCCCTGGGAGCTCACAGAGATTGAGCCACCAACCAAAGAGCATATAGGGGCTGGACCAGGGTTCCTGGGACATATGCAGCGGAGGGCTGCCTTGTCTGGCCTCAGGAGGAGAAGATGTGCCTAATCCTGCAGAGACTTGATACACTACAGTGGGGGGGGGGGGGGATACCCATGGGAGGGCTCCACACTCTCAGAGGTGAAGGAGAGGGGGATGAAGGGAAAGACTCTCTGAGGAGGGGCTCGGGACTGGGAGGGCAGCATTTGGGATGTGAATGAATGAATGAATGAATGAATGAGGAGTGCATTTCTTCTACTTCATCTACATGTGACCAACTGGCTCCATCTCCTCCCACGTGGCTCTGTAAAGGTTTCTTGCTTCTCTCTAGCTCCCAACAAGAAATGCAGAGGACTGGATTCTTGCGTGGACTGGACCAGAAGCTACTACTCTATTGGGAGCTGGGTACTCGCAGAGTCTTCCCTAACCCATGACCCCTGGGCAGGTTTATGTATTCCTTACCTCCTTGGCTGCTTCCCGTCCTTGCTTCCAGGCCTTCTGTCACACATGTTGGGGAACACATGACACAGGAACATCTCTTCTCACTGGTGGGTTGCTGTGCTCCTGGGCCAAAATTGTGGGTGTACATAGGTTTGTTATCTAATTTTGCAATACTGGGGACCAAGCTCAGGGCCTCATTTGTGCAAGGCAAGCAATCTACCACTGAGCTACACCCTCAGATTATTTTTTTTTATGTTTCATTTTCAGACAGGGTATCACCTAATTTTCCAGGTTGGCCTTGAACTTACTCTAGCCCAAGCTAGCCTTGAACATTCATCTTCTATTGTCCCCCCAAGGGTGACACATGACTTTTGGTAAGGTTATTGGTCCCACCCCTTCTCTTCTTCCTCCAAAATATGTTTACATTCTCCCTCTGTCTTTCAGTTCCTGTTTTTAATTGTTCCTCTCCTGTCTTGGCCAGTTCTTTGTCAGAACTGTATCTGTTTGATTGTTTTAGGGCACAGTCACCTTGTCTCTCATAGAACATCAGGTCAGAAGCAAGCTCTTCCACCCCTCTCTGTGTTCCATCGCGACCCAGAACCCTGGATACCGATCCTAATCTAGGAAAATTGCTGTACGTGGATCCTGAGACAGAGACAGAGGACAGCCCCCACTGCTGTCTGACTGCACAGATAGTCTGAACTAAAGAGGAGCTGCTTTCTGGAAAAATAAAAACAACAACAACGAAAACTAAGAAACAAACTGAACGTCTGCTCCAGCAGTCACACCCGAGATCAAAGGGAGCTAGTCTCTTCCACATCTACATTATTTCTCATTTCCCACTTTTAATTTACTACATGTAGCAATAAAGAAAGATGTAATGCTCTTATCTTCCATGAGGAAAAACTGTTCTTTAAACAGTTAAAGGTAACTTTTGCCAATTTTATCAATTCCAAACCCTTCCTATTTGGCCACTGACTACCTGCTCACTAACCATGCATTGAAATCTACCTAATCAGAAGTGGCGATACAAATTTGAAATCCAGCCAATCAGCAGCAGTCACCCTCCAAATGCTTGGATAATTGTTTCAGGGTAGCCTGTGCACAACCACTTCTGCTTCGCAGAGTCTACACACCCTGAACTACTTGCTTCTCAAAGCTCTAGGCGCAACCAGCTGTGGTCTTTTCGATAGAAGCCATATGCTTTGAGCAGTGTCTCCTCCCACCCCTGCCAGGGCCTTCACTCAGCAAGCTTTCAGCTTCAGATATGGGAGGGATAGTCTGCAGCTTCCAGGTATGGTGTTCTCCACAAGATCACCTAAAGGCTTGCTGGGAGTGTCCTGCAGATGCCAATTCTAGACCTCTTGTGCACAACTCAGATAGCGTTCCCGAACCATGCCAAGTGACTCCGTCTCAACTGGAACTTGTTTCATGGTGCTTTTATTTCTGAGTTAGGTTTAGTTAAAGATGCGTGTAGAAATCAATGTAAAGAAATGTCTATCTTAATTTGTAGGTACAGCATGTCGAAAATATTCCATCTCTGTGTTTATTCTTGCTACATTTAGTCTCAGAAACTTCTTAAAAGTGTTTTTCCTTGATTCACCCATCTTTCTGAATAGTAGAAGATAATGACACAAAACAAACAGATGGAGCCGACGGTCCAACAAGTTCCCAAGCTGAGCCAGCCTCATTAACTAATGAATGTAGACCCACCAGTCGGGAGCCAAACTGGGCAAAGAAGCTTGGTCCTACTCTATCATCACAAAGGCACACGGTGGCTCGCCAGTCTGTGAGAATAAGTCATTTTTCTCACTATGGATGTAATCTTGAGTCAACTACTGTCAAGTCACTGATTACATGTCCCCCTTTAGCCTCTGCTTCTTCTGAGAGCCTGGTAGCCCACCCATGACAACACACTGTTCACACTTATAACCACACATCCTTCCTCCATTTGTCACGGGGTAGCTTTCTCAAAGTCAGCCTCCGATGGCAGAACCTGCAGTTCCTCCTCGTGCTCTCACAATCATTCTGAGTCTTGCATCTAATAATCAGCAGGATTTAAGATGTATTTATTTATTATATGTAAGTACACTGTAGCTGTCTTCAGACATCCCAGAAGAGGGCATCAGATCTCATTACGGATGGTCGTAAGCCATCATGTGGTTGCTGGGATTTGAACTCAGGACCTTTGGAAGAGCAGTCAGTGCTCTTAACTGCTGAGCCATCTCTCCAGCCCAATCAGCAGGATTTAACTAATGATTCCACTTCATAATAGAATGGGGGCTTCACATGTTTGTCAAGAAGCTCTATAAAATAAGAGAGGAGGTTCTACCGTGGATCCGCGAGCCTAGTATCTGTCATTCTAGACTGTTCTCTGGGGAACGGTGCTTTCTTTGACAAAACCCCTCAACCTTAAAGTTGAGATCTTTCTGCAGATGGAACTGCCAGATTACGTGAACACAGATGTGTTTCAAAGGTCCTGAAATGTTCATCTGTGCTTGTCTCTATAATCAATCGGTCTCAGCCACCAGGACCTGACTAGGTGTGATGAAAGCCCTTGTCCCTTCCCTGAAGTGCCTCACCTAATCACAGTAGCTTCTCCGTCTCTCCGAAACTCATTATCTTAGTACACTCATGTTCTACTTTTGCTTGATGACCCATGTAATGTTACTTGCTTGAGAAAATCAGTGGCTCGTCTAGGCATTTATTTTCTGTGGGGTGTCTGGAGCTCTGGAGTGCCCCTGGGTATGTCAACCCCATCCAGGGCAGGCCCCACATTCAGGAGTAGTTTTGTGGTTTGGGGGGGGGGCGTTTCTTGTTTTGGTATTTTTTTGTCTTTTTGGTTTGTTTGTTTTGATTTTTTAATAGAGAGAGAGAGAAAAAATTTGTAGAGGAGGAGAAAAGAATACTATCAAAAGCCATTGTATAGCTTTATATTAAGCCAATAATTTTTTAAAATATTATAACTTCCCTTTTCTCTCCCTATCCACAGACACAATTCTCTCAAAGCATTGATCTGTAACCCTTACTTAATGAAGTAGGCTTAGGAGTTTGGATTCTGTGTCCTCTTACAGAAAAGACATTTTCAATATAGACACTACTTAGTTGTCTCTCTTGTAAGCTTCAAATGATGGACTTCCCAAAGAGAAACCAAGAATGGGAAGTTCCCGTACTGGAGCTAGAGAGCTGGCTCAGCAGTGAAGAGCTCGTACTGATCTTCCAGAGGACCTTAGCTCGGTTCCCAGCACCAGGATCAGACAGATCACAACCATCTGTAACTCCACTCTGGTTATCACACCCTCTCCGGGCCTCTAGAAGTTCCTCATACGTACACGCACAAACCACACTTAGACACACATGCATACACAGAATTTTTTTTAAAAGAATAATACTTTAAAGGTTCCTATACTCCTACATAAATGCATTATTCTTTGGCTATATAAAGAAGCAGCAACCAGAATAATCCTAATTAATCACTGAGCTTAAAGTCATGCAGATGGACTTGTACAAGCCAATCAACGTTTCATATAGTCATCTGGACAGCCACCAATCAGGAATGGTCATACTCTACTTGCCCATTAGAAATCAATCAGCACCCCCACACCCCATAGCCACTTATGAAACTTCACCAATTGGCTCAGTTCAATTCTTGCACATATACCCTACAATTCTGAGAGAACGGGACTCACAAACATAGCTCTTCCTTAGTTTAAAACAACTTGGTTAGTACCAGCTGAAAATGGTACTTGGGAAGAAGGTCTTTGTGCCCCTCCGTAACATTAGATTTTCTCTCAATGGCATCTGCTGTCTTCATCATCTGTCTTTATCTCTGCAGTGCACACTACATTTTACACTGCCTCTGTGTTAATATCTCCTAGCTCTATTCTTCTGGGGCTCTCCTATCTTATGGGATACTACATATACATGCTTTCTAACTCTCTGTGACATTTTTTTCTTCTTCTCTCCCTAAGCATTCCTATTTGGTAAGTAAAACCTCTTTACACTGGGCCCTTGCAGGATCCCTTGAGTATCAAAAGACCCTTGAACTTCACATTGGATTCAGACCACAAGAACCTAACCACCTGTCCCAGAGAACGTAGAGCCCATGTTAAATCATCTGGAAACTTGACCTCTGATCTTGTCCTTTTCAAGTTCTGAAACATGCCAGCATCTTATTCACTTCTATGTATCTAGAGCCTTTAATTTGTAACAATTTCCCCTGACAAAGTCTTAAGAGTTTTAGGATGAAGGGATGACATATGTATCAAAGACTGCATGGAAACTATATGGGCCAGATAACATGAAGTATATTGATCAAATAGCTTTGGGTTTTATTGAATAGTATCAGACAAATGATACAATAGTTCATCTTTAAGCATTTTTGACAGGTTTGTGGAAAAAAATAATAAAAATGATTAATCAGCATAGGAATGTTACATTACTCGGTTTCCATGGAGATCAAGAAATTAGAACAAGAAATTGCCTATAGTTTCAACATATTACGGCCTTAGTGACTGTGAAAAGACAAAGGTAAAGAGTGTTGTCCCACCCACCAGACTCCTACAAAAGTGACCTGTGAGCACCTAATAAATGATATTCTTTCATGATGTTTCTCAAGACATTTTACCACCCTGAAATTACCCAGAATACCATAGGCAAATAAAAGAACAGTATCCAGGGCATGACCCTCTCTTCATGGTGATGTGCATACAGAGCAAACACAGGAGGAAACCCCAGGTCAGAATTCAGCCCCCACAACCCTTCAGACCACACAGTGCTCTCCTTGCTCACCTGCTTCATGTCTCGGCGATGAGGATAGTTCATCCTGGCGATCTTGTCCATCACACATTTGTTCACAAGAACTACTTCCCTCTATAGGAAAGACGGACTCAGAATGACCAAGGAAAACCACAACAGGAGAGCTGCCTGAGAGAAGCAGAAAAGTACGGGGGCGTAGTGTCTCCTGCAGGGGATGGCATGTTTTGGGACTAAAGTAGAGGTTAACATGGCTTCTTCTCTATCACCAGAGAAGGACTGGCCACCCATTTGTTCCTTCCTCACACATCTCATTCCCCATTATTTTGATCCTTGGTACTGCCTCTATGACTTCTTCTGAGTATATAAAGAGCAGGGTCAGATGGGGAAGGGGGTAGGGTCTTTCTCTCTGGCAGACTCACAAGTGAAGGCTCACTCACCTCCCCCATTGCATTGTGGAAGGTTGGGCATCTCCTCTGCTTGTTCATCATTCATTTGTGAATTTCCGGGACTACAGGATGCTAAAGAGAAACAAGGAGTCAATAAACCATGCAGAGGGACCAGATAGTATCTCAGTGTGCTTAAGTGGAACCAGGAAGTTCATGGAATATAAGAAAATCAGGAGTACAAGGAATCCAAATGACAACACTGACTGTGTATCACAAATAGCCAGAGACCAAGACACCGTCCTTCCCCAGTGACCAATACTCTGAGGTGAACAAAGGACCCACATATTCTACCCATAAGCATTAGGTTGTTCTAAGCAGCAGTCACACGTATTTCTCCCTGTTTCCCACAACAGGCAAAGGATCAAAGAAGTACCAGGAAATCAAAGTAACTAAGAAAATTACACACACACACACACACACACACACACACACACACACTTCTCTTGATGGACTAGAAAGACAGAAAGGAATCTGGAAACTTCAAGGAGGAAAGGACTCAATCATTATGACAACAGGAAGTTGCTGAACGCAAGGAAAGAGTGAAGTCTCCCAAAAGCATATTTCTGAGTGTCTCGCTGAGTTGGAGAGAAGGACTTTGATGGAGCAAGACTGAATGAGAAAAGGAATCTGAGAGTAGGGGGGGTTCTGTAGTCTTAAGTTAAAAACAAGAGATCTATTTTGTGATGCTAGAAAGATGGTTCCGTGGATAAGAGCACTTGCTGCTCTTCTCGGGAACTCAGGTTAGATTTCTAGAACCACATGACAGCTCACAACTGTCTGCATTTCCAGGTCCAGGGAATCAGACAGGCTATTGTGTAGTTCTTGAAGCATCCAGATGGGGAAGTCTGTGGGAGAGCCACATGAAGATAGTCAGACCTGCCGATGAGGAAGCTGACAGGCAAGTGGGAAGGTTCATGTTTGGGGATCATTAACTGACAGAGGGGAGCAGGGAAGAATGCCTGGGGGAGACTGATGGCCTCTGCACGGTTTTCAACACCACTTTGAAAGCCGGGGACATCACAGTCTGAAAACTCACAGCTGATGTAGTCACCTTAGGGCAGAAGTGGGTCTCAGCTCCTTACTCAGTTCCTCCAGTGTCTCAAACTGTTTGCCCCTTCCCAGAAGATAAGTTTTGCCCTCCATTGAATTAAAATGTTGCTGTTGTTGATACATTCATTTTGGGGCGGGAGAGTGT
>JAPYYD010007202.1:0-10479 GCA_028551405.1 Uromys caudimaculatus
TCTCTGTCCTGTGGTCCAGTCTCTGTCCTGTTGCTGTAGTCTGTCCTGTGGTCCAGTCTGTGTCCTATGGTCCAGTCTGTGTCCTGTGGTCCAGTCTGTGTCCTGTGGTCCAGTCTGTGTCCTGTGGTCCAGTCTGTGTCCTGTGGTCCAGTCTCTGTCCTGTTGCTGTAGTCTGTCCTGTGGTCCAGTCTCTGTCCTGTGGTTCAGTCTCTTCAGTGCCAGGAACTCTCTGTCCTGTCTAGTCTCTTGGTGGCATGTTCCACTAAGTTATTTGATTTATTAAACTTTTTGTCACCCGCGTTTATATTTGCTTCTTACCCAGCTTCTGTTTCTTCGATGAGTTCTTCATTCTTGTCGCTGACTTGTCAGGTTCCAGGTTAACAGCGTCCCTTCATCTCAGGCTTTAACCCTTTACTGATGTCATTGGTCATTATAAAGACATTCCCGTGAATTATTTGGCATTTCATCCATTCAGGTATTTGGATTCAATTTTTTAAGGCATTATGGACTCCTAGAGCAGTGATTCCGTCTTGTTTTATGACATTCCTCATGGAGTTTTGTGCTGTGGTTTGCGTATTTGTTGAGATTTTTTTTTTCTCACAACTCTTACTTTGTGGAAGTCTTCTTAGTAGATAGCCTTCTGGCTTCATGATCCCCAGTAAAGGACCTTTTTGTTTTTACATTATAAATTCTAAATCACAATGTAGAGTTTGAAGTAAAAAGGATATTATTGCTAATACAGTGAAATCCTTATTAAAATGTTCAGTTCCAGCCGAGGGTGGTAGTGCGTGCTCGTACTCTGAGCACTCAGAAGGCCAAGGCAAGAGAATGGCTGCAGCGTTAGAAGCTACCTAGGGCTACACAGCAAGGTTTTGTTAAAACAAACAAACAACCCCCAAACAAATGGGTAGAAAACTTTAGAACTCCGTTTTTAATAGCAATAAATGTTAAGTATTAAAAACCATCGATTAATAATAAAATGTTAACCTGAAAAAAATTAAGAAAGAAATCAAGCATATTTAATTATATAAAATTGTAAAAGATATTAATTCTGAATACAAATTTGTGTTTTTACAAATTCTATGTTTATTATAACATACTACATGTTTATGCTATTTGGATCCATTAAGTACTAATAAGAATAATTTATTTCTAAAGTAAATTAATAATTTGAACATCTAAGTCCTTGTAAGCTCCGGAAGAAAATAAACATCAAAACATTTTACATTAGGAAATACATTTGGACAAAATATTAAATCAGTAAAGCTGTGTAAGGGCAGTGGGTCGTAGGTAGTGCAGAAGTGGAGGGATGAATGTCAGGGTGTGTGGGAGCTCCCCTCGAACCCTAAGTAAATGGTGCCTGGCTCTGTTTAAATAAGCTTGCAACACTTTATTCTAAATTTCTAGCATTTATATTGTGCTTCATGTCATCTCCTCTACATTTGTTCAGACTTTTAGCAAAACGTTTTCACTTAATTATTAAAATTGGATAATCAGGAACATAGTTATTTTGTAATTCTTGGTAGCTGGAGCAGAAGAACATTAGAAGGCTTCCCTCCCATAGGAGAGACTTATATTTTTCTGCATTATGAATTTATTTCAGATGACATTTAAAAGAGTAATGGTTTTGTAGCTACTTAATTCTAAAGAAAATAAATCAATTTTTTCTGTTGAAATTTTTTCTATTGTTAAATTTTCTTTCTTTTTTCTTTTCTTTCTTTCTCTTTCTTTCTTTCTTTCTTTCTTTCTTTCTTTCTTTCTTTCTTTCTTTCTTTCTTTCTTTCTTTCTTTCTTTCTTTTTTTTGTTGTTGTTGTCATTGTTTTGGAGTCTTAGATGAAGAGGAGACAGTGACTCCCAACTTTTTCTTTAACTGAGAGTCTCCTTACCAAGCAGAGAGGCTGCAGTGTATCTGTCTGTGTACTTGTGTTTAGCAAGGTTCATTTACTTGTTGGATCGTGCTGCGGTAGGGAAGTGTGAGTTGTTATAGAGTAACTGAAAATAGCCCGTGTTGGGACACCAGGGAAAGCTTTCTTAAGGACGTGACATCAAGGAAGAGTCCTGAAGGATGAGTAAAAATGTCAGAGACAGTGTGAGCTGGGACCCGCCCATCAGGGAGAGCATATGGAAGAGCCGGAAAGTGTCCGGACGAGGGCGGTGTACTGGGTACTCTGACAGCCACGGCTGGAGTCTGACAGATGGTTTCCTTATTTGATGACTCTTGCTGAGAACTACATTTTAGTTTGCTCAGTGACAAGCCTGTGAAGTTTAAGTGGTAAATTAGGAAATCATCTAATTGTTTGAACTTCCAAATAGAGCTGCTGTTTCTGAGCTAAAATGCCAACCCCTTTTTCTTTACCTCCGGTATGAAATGGCATTTGTCATTGACATTCCAGTTTGGAAAATTACCATAAGTCCCAGAGGATGAGGAAGGCTGTCTCAGCAGGGGCCGGGAAGGGCAGGAAGGAAGTGGGAAGGGCCCTCATGATCATCATTCTCCTGATGTCCTTTAGGGTGACGAAGAAACATTTGAGAATTATTACCGGAAGCAAAGGAAGAAGCAGGCTCGCCTGGTCCTGCAGCCGCAGTCCAGTGTGGTGAGTGTGGCTCTCTGTGCCCTGGCACGGCACGGTGCCTACACCGGTACCTGGCTTTAGTTTTCTGAGCATGGATCACTGCCCATTCACGTATAAATATTTATTGAACACCTACTATTTCTAGCCATTGATTTAGGTGCCGAGAGTATAATAGTGAACAAAACCTGGGTCAGTCTTTTCTCTCATGAGTTCACATTCTATTAGGGAAGACAGACACTGAATTAAAAACATACAAGCAAGCAAAATGTCAGGGAGCGATGGTTGGTGCTGACAGGATGGTAACTGTGCCCTGTGATGCTTTGCCACAGCCAACAGAACAACTGAGCACAGTGGATCCACTGTTTCTTTGTATTTTTATTTTTAGTTAATGTGTGTGTGGCTGGGGTCGGTCTACACACGTGACTAGGGGTTCTAGTCACTACAGGCTAGGAGAGGGCGTTAGGTCCCTAGAACTGGAATAGCTGCTGGTTGTCTGTCTCTTCATAGGTGCTGGGAACTGAACTCAGGTCCTCTGTAAGAGCAGCAAATGTCTTAACCACTGAGCCATTTTTCTAGCCCCAGGATAGACTTTTTTTTTAAAAAAAGGAATTAGATTTTTCTTAAATATACTGACAATCTGGTAGAAAAGTATAATTAAGCCAGGAACTTTGGCTGTGGTGACTTTTAGATGACTAAATGTGTTTGTAACTCACAGACACAAAAAATAACATAAATAACAACAACAACAACAACAACAACAACAACAACAAAAACCATAACCAATACCTCAGAACATCCATCCGCTGTGACCTACGTGATGGCAGAAGCCCGGTAGCTTTGATGAGGCATCAAGTGCAGCTTTCATCCTAAAAGCATCTATGGGTAGGAAAGTGAGTTCTGAGTGACACAGGGTCAAGCCTAGAGCACTGAAAGCAGCCATCCTGTAGATGGCCTTTCTTGTAATCTGGGGCTTTGGGGGCTTTTAAGCCTGTTAAGATGACCAGGAGATAAAAAAACCTCTCAACAATTAATGACGAATAAACCAGCTTTAAAAACAGAAAAAGGAGATTTAAATAGATATTTTATTACAAATACACAGATAATGTACATGCACATGACAATGTTGTTCAGTATAAATTTTTATCAGGAAAATATAAATAAAAGCTATAAGTAATCAATGCCATATACGTATGGAATGTCTTACATTAAAAAGATTGACAGCCAGGTGCTGGTAAGGATGTGGGACTCAGCAACTGGAATGATCTTACACTTCTGGTGGATATAAAAATAATATTGTGGAAAGTGGTTTGGCAATTTGTAGTAACAAATTATTGTGTAACCCTAAGACCCCTAGGTAGTCACTCATGATAAATGAGAATGTGTCTTTATACAGTGGCTCATATGTGAATGTTTATAGTAGCCTTATTCATAAATAACAAAATCTAGAACTGCCTTCAATGTCTGTGAAGTCATTAGTAGACAAATTACATCACGATGAATAAATGTATTACTGTGCTTGGATTTATTGAGGAACACACAGACATGGATTCATTTTTAAAACACCATTCTAAGTGAAAACATTTTGATATATGAAATTGGTGCTTTGTGGTTCATGTAATTGAAATTTTTGAAAAGGCAAAACTATAGGACAAAATGGGGTCAGTGGTGGCCAAGGCCCGGGCAACCAGCAGGATAGTTCACTACACGGAGGCATGCGGGCACTTTATGAGATGTAGCTAGAGGCACACGCACATCTTTCTATCTTGATTGGTAATTATACAGGACATACTTTTATACTCAGTGATGGCATGCTGGCTTGGCATGCAGTTGAGTTCAGTCCCAAGCAGCACACCAACAAGCAGGGGACAAAAATAAACAGCTCCTAGAAGGCCTTAGAGGGATGTGTGTATCCACTACGAAGACTGGAGCGTCCTCAGTTCTGAAGGAAAGTCACGTCAGTCTCGGGTCCAGTATCTAGTGAAAAAAGGCAAGCAGATGCTTTCAAAGGAGACTGAATGGAGTCTGCCACTGAGACACCTTTGCTAAAGACTTTTTAAAGGAAAAGGCAGTGTGCTGGAGAGGTGGCTCAGTGGTTAAGGGACTGGTTACCCATCTGGAAGTCCCAGGTTCTTGGCACCCACCACCCACCGGCTTGTGCCCTTGGTACCCTATACACATGATGCACAGATATGCACTCAAGCAAAGACTCAGACACATGAAATAAAAATAAAGTCTCTCTCTCTCTCTCTCTCTCTCTCTCTCTCTCTCTCTCTTTCTTTCTCTCGTGGATGTCTGTGTGTATGCACGCGCACGCTACAGTGCTCGTGTGGAGGTCACAGGACAACTTGAGGCAGTTGGTTCTCTCCACCGTGTAGTTTCCGGGGTGGGGGGTTCTCTCCACTGTGTGATTCTTGGCAATTGAGCTCACAGTATAGGCTTAGTGGCCTTACCTGCTAAGCCATCTGGTCAACCCTTATGTTGTTTTTAAGTTAAAAAGTATTAACAAGACAGGAAATGTCTCAGAGGGTAAGGGCACCTGCCTCCAAGCCTCATGACCTGAGTTCAAGGCCTGGGACCCACAGGGTGGAAGGAAAGAACAGATTCCTACAAGGTGTTCTCCGTACATGGAAGCATATGCACATCAGGAAATGTAACACAGATGTAACACAAATAACACACATATAAATAAATGAATAACTAGCGAGCGTATTAATCATTGTTACTCCCTTCAACTGAAAGAGACCCTGATGTTTAGAAATTGTAATCACAATTATGGAATAGATTTAGTTTCTTTTCTAGTTAATATGATAAAATAACTTGAAAATCAACTTGGGGGGAAAGATTTCTGTTAGCCCACAAGTCCAGGTTACTGTTCATTGAAGCAGGAAGTCAGAGCATCAGGAGTTTGAGAGACCCCACGCAGAAGAGGACTAAGAACCAGGTGTGATTGTGCCCCGCTCCCTTTCTTCTACAATGAATGAATGAAAATCCAGGCCTCAGGTGTAGAAAATAGTGCTGCCCACTTCTAGAGTAGTTCTTCCCACAAAGAAGCAATCGACAAATTCTCACAGAAATTACAATAGCTAACCAGGTGTAGATAGTCCCCCAGGAGGCTCCAGATTGAGCTGTGTTGACAAGTATAACCAGCCATCATCTAAAACTTACTTGAAACATAAAATAGTTCATGTGAACAAATTTATGGATGAAAATCAGATGGTTAGAATTTTCCTCCATGTTTCTGTTCATAAAAACAGAATCTAGAACCATCTTTAGTGTCTGTGAACTCATTTGTAAGCAAATTACACCATTATGAAAAAACATTATTGTGCTTGGATTTATTGAGGAACGCACGAATTTATGGATGTAGACAACTGTCCATTTTCTCCATGTCTGTGAGTGATCACGTGTGTGCAGATGCATGTGGCAGTGAGTGTGTGGCAGTCTGTGAGTGATCACGTGTGTGTGGGTGCATGTGGCAGTGAGTACGTGACAGTCTGTGAGTGATCACGTGTGTGCGGGTGCGTGTGGCAGTGAGTGTGTGGCAGTCTGTGAGTGATCACGTGTGTGCAGGTGCATGTGGCAGTGAGTGTGTGGCAGTCTGTGAGTGATCACGTGTGTGCGGGTGCATGTGGCAGTGAGTATGTGACAGTGTGTGAGTGATCACGTGTGTGCGGGTGCATGTGGCAGTGAGTATGTAGCAGAGACATTGGTTGTTCCTTAAGTGCTGTCCACATTGTTTTTTAGAAAAAAATATTTTGAAATTAAAATATAATTGTATCACCTTTCTTTCTTCCTTTCAGCCTCTCCCATTCTCCCTCCCCGACTCCTCAAATCAATGGCCTCTTTTTCTTTTATTACTGTTACATGTACATAAATATGACCTGCTGAGCTCATTTCTGTATATGTAACTTCAGAGCTGACCACTTTGTATTGGATTTTTTTTTTAAGATATCAAATTGGCCACGCAGTCTAACTGGCTGATGAGCCCCAGAGATCTACCTGTCTCTGCTTCCCTAGCAATGGGACTACAAGCATGTGCTATATAATACCTGGCTTTAGGTTTATTTGGTTTTTTTTTTAGCATTGATTTAATTTTTAATTATATCTATATGTGTGTATGGGTATGTGAATATGAGTGTGTGTGCCCATAGTGGCCAGAAGAGGGCATCAGATCTCCTAGAGCTGGAGTTCCAAGTGGTTGTGAGCCACCTGACATGGACACTGGGAACTGAACTTGGGTATTCTGCATGTGCGTATGTGCTCACACATGCTTGTGCTTGCCTGTGTGTGCGTGTGAATGTATGCATGTATGTGCTAGTATTTATGGAGGCTGGAGGTTAATGTGGGAAAATTATCCTCAAGCTCTCTTTCACTTTACTCTTTGGGGGAGGATCTCTAATCAAACCCAGAGCTCACCTCTGTAGTCTTGCTGGCTGGCTCCCTCCAGGGATCCGTTCTCTTCCTCCCGAGGCTCGAATCCCTGGTCCACTGCCCTGTGCACGCATTTACATTCATTCTGACCCTCACACTTGCCAGCGAGGCTTTAGTCACAGCCTGGCCCCGCCCAAGCTCATTCTTCCGGTATTTGACTTGGGTTGTAAATGGCATAAAAGCGTTATGGAGGGACCTTAAAAGGTTTCTGTAGAGGATATACTGTTCTCCCAGCGTTTTGAAATCTGTTATCTGATAGCTTTGTAAGACTAGATCATAGTGGGCAAGCCTAGACCCTGGGACGAGACAGGATGGAGAGGTATTAGCTCAAATGGAAGATAGTGTTGGCTTCAACCAGTCAGGAGTAGGTTCTGAACTCCTGTTTGCCTACACCATGTTAATTACCTCTTTCCTTTTGAATGCATGTCCCACGAGGACCTGCAGGGTGGCCCAGTGGGTAACGCTGCTTGTTGCTGATCTGGCTTCTGTAAAGGTGGAAGGAGGCAACCAACTCCATAAGGTTGTCTTGACTTCCCCATGCCTACAGCAGCGTGTGTCCACACAAATATGTGTCATGTAGTCACATATACCATAGTAAAATGTTTTGAATGTACAATCCACGAGAGAAAGGACTTTTTTGTCATTTTCAAGTATATCTCTGATACCTAATTAGGAAGCAGAACTTTGTAGGCTCTCAATAAATATTTATCAATCAAGTTATAGTGACTTGAAACTTTTATGTTACTATATTTATTGGTTTAAATTGATTTTTATTTTTCATTTGAAGCATGAAACAGTTGATGGCTATAGAAGATATTTCACTCAAATTGTAGGGTATGTATCTAATAAGAAAGAAACTATTTACTAATTTTATTCAAATTTGTTAAAAGTCAGAAATAATTATTTTCTACTTGCACTCTCTCCCTTTCCCCTAAACACATGCTGTGTGGGTAATTGCCATTTTAGGTTCTTTGTTGTGGAAGATCACATTTTACATGTGACCCAAGGATTAGTAACCAGGGCATACACTGATGAACTCTGGAACATGGCCCTCTCAAAGATAATTGCTGTCCTCAGAGCTCACTCAGTAAGTCAGACCAGTTATGTTAATGATTTTAATTTAATTTGATTTGTATAATATGGAAAACTGTACCTTTATTACTCTGCCTTTTTAGGTAATTGCTTGGATTTGTTAAGTAGTAATATCAAGGTTTCTCTATGGTTACATAGGGCTGTGATATTGTAGCTGACTGGGGCTTCTCAAGACACTTTTATTTGAGTATTACAGAAAATGAGAAATTGGGCTGGTCTCATTAGTCTCAACTGACCTCTTCCTTAGCTCACCAGGCAACACTGTGAAGAAAGGGTTTTTAATTATTCTGGATTTTTTTGTTTCCAAAATCAAACCTACCATTAAAACTCAGCAGAGCTTGTTTGAGAACATTTATAGTTTTAAAAAAAAAATCTGCGATTTTTATAGTTTGAACTCATTTGAAATAATAAACCTTCATATAATGAGAGATCATTTTTAATGGGTAAAAATTAAATGATCAATTACCTTCTTAATGCCCTTAGTGGAAATAACTAGTGTTAGTTGTTTGCCTTCAATAAAGTAGCCTTATACTTAAAATTTTGTATTCAGTTTTTAGAATTGGTAATTAAGATGTAAAATAGGTGAAAGGGGGAATTTTATGATATTTAGATTATGAATATACTATATTTATGCTTATTGGGATTATAGATTTTTGGTACATTGGCAATAAAACTTAAAAAATTATTTTGGTATTTAAAATATTTTGGGAATGAAATCTAGGCCACATGTACACGAGAAGGTGTTCTTCCACTGAGCTAGCCCTGTCTAAGAATGATATATTTTATCATGATTTATATTGAGGTCAGCTCCAATACATGCAGTTATGCCATATTCCTATTAAATTAATGGCATTAAATATGAAATTATAACATAGTAACTGTAATATTGCATTCAAAATCTGTGTTAATACTAAATTATAATGTAATAGATATAATATCACATTCAAAATCTTAAGTGTTATTAAGAGACAGTGAAGGCATAGCCAGCAGATACAGGAGCCTAGCATAACTGTCCTCTGAGAGGCTCCACCCAGCAGCCAGTGGAAACAGATGCAGAGGCCCACAGCCAAACATTAGATGAAGCTTGGGGAGTCTTATGGAAGAGTTGAGAGAAAGATTGGGGGACCCAAAGAGGATAGGGACTCCACAGGAAGACCAACAGAGTCAACTAACCTAGACCCTTGGGGGCTCCCAGAGACTGACTTACCAACCAAAGAGCGAGCACAGGCTGGACCTAGGCCCCCTGCACATATGTAGCAGATGAGCAGCTTGGTCCCCAACAACAGGAGTGCCTGCCTCCTGTGAATCCTGTTTCCTTAAATGGACTGCCTTATCTGCCTCAGTGGGAGAGGATGTGCCTAGTCCTTCAGTGACCTAATGTGCCTGGGGGGGGGGGGGAGAAGTGGGAGGGGGTGTTGCCTAGAGTGGGGCTGTCCCTTCTCAAAGGAGAAAGGGAGGGAGGAATGGGGGGTACAAGGAGGAGAGGAGGAGCTGATATTGGGGTGTAAAGTGAATAAATAAAAAAAAATTAAAAAAGAGAGAGACTGAAGTAATTGCTCTGTCTTTTTGAAAGTATTAATTTTCTTTTGGCGAAGTACTAAGAAAAACTTAAATTGCCATTCTTAAATCGGGAAAAATCATATGCCATTTAAAGATTGAGAATAGATACAGAATGAAACTAGAAATGTATGATGTAATGAGACCACTGTTAGAGTTTGTAACTGGTTTTTTTTAAAATGTAAAGATTTACAGAAATACAAACGTCCTTTCTTTCCCATGGAGAATTTGTCTTACATGTCACGCTACATACAATCTTTCTTAAAAACCCTGAGGAGAGGAAAGCAGCCTTGGGTCTGATTAACCCAGATTTTAGGGACAAAGGTTCTGGTTCTCATGTCTTGACTTCTCTTTTTGTTGTTTCGTGCGTCTTCATTTGCAGTCTTACTGCACTGACCCTGACCTTGTTCTGGAGTTGAAGAATCTCATCGTAATTTTTGCAGATACTTTGCAGGTAGGTGGTAACCTAACCTTCAGGCGGTGGTGATTTTGAGCATGTAAAGGCATCAAAAATATAGACTGTGAACTTTATTATATTGTAGATTAATGGTAATAAATCAGTAGTAATAAATGCTTATGTATATATATTGATGTTCTCCTATCGAGAACGGCACACAACACCTCATTTGCAGTTTCGAACCTTGGACAGAACTCGGGAGATACTAGCACCTTTTAAAATATGGGCGGGAAGCCTCAGCTTGGGCCACAGGGCCCCACAGCTGATCAGCGCCGGGACAAAGATCCCTCGCCGGAGATTGCAAGACCCAGCGGAGGGCCAAAGACACGCCCCACAGCTCACCAGACCACAGAGACTGACCGCCAGCA
>JAPYYD010007203.1:0-10478 GCA_028551405.1 Uromys caudimaculatus
TTCAAAATTAATAAAACAGCTTTTGCTATTGTATAGTTTATTATTTTAAAATATGAAAATTTAATAGCAGCATGCTTAAAAGTAGATAACATATATATATATATATATATATATATATATAACTTTATAATTTTATATATATATAAAATATATATATATTTATATATAACTGTATTGCTATCTCACCACTGCATAAATGCAGAGTAGTACTGATTCTTCTAAATGTTTGCATTTATCACCCTCAGAAAGTACAGATATAAAGGCTGAAGTGAATATAGGTGCTCAGGTTTCCTTATTCTTTACAAAATTATATTAAGAAAAGATTTTATGCCACATATTTTTTTTATTTCAACTGTATACATTTCTAAAATATGGGGAGCAGGTGATTGTTTACTGTCAATACTTCTACAAAAACTGGTTTAGTAAGAGCATTACTGAGTGGTGGAAAGTTCCATCCCTGACCTGATCTTTCCTCCTTTTGAATTTCAAATTCGAAGGCAAAACTTCATCAGTTAACCTGAAGATCATGTAACTCATGGACTATTGTATGTTTAAACTAACAGATATTGTTCCTATAATTTTTAAACTTCTTTTGCTCCAGCAGTTTCATACAGTGTGTATGAAACTTCAATTGGACGAAGTTTTTATTTGAAGTATTTTTCTACTATTTGATTGCTAATCTTTAAATTCCATTAAATATTCCAAGTTTGAATACAAGCAAGGAAGTATTCAAATGTGATAAACACTACAATAGGTTTTTATTTTGCATTGAAAATACATATTCAAAGGACCATGTTATCATTGTCTTCAGAGACTTAATATGATAATTAATAAAATATTCTTGTTTTCTGTATTTCACTTCTACTTGATGACAGAGTGGGAATTTCTGCCTTTTATTACTCAGTGACTGGATTAAAGGCATATGTCACCAAACTATTCAATATGAGTGATTGATCAAGAAGATTCAGATTGCCTTTCCACCTGGTCCTCTCTGCTGAGGCAGACTGCTAGCTAGTATGCTCCCCGGAAGACACCAAATCCTGAGGCATTCCAGAATATCCATAGCATTCAGAGGATTTGATACAACAGCCTGAGGCATCCCAGGAGATGTACAATCAGGGCATCTGACTCCACAGCCTGGGACATCCTAGGAGATCCACTGCACTCAGGGTAACTGCCACCACAGCCTAAGTCATCCTAGGAGATCTGCTGAACACAGGGAAACTGAGCAAATGATGGCCAGTTGGTCTGCTCCCCTGAATACACCAGAGCTTGAAGCATCCCAGGAGCTCCTCTGAACACAGAGCAACTGGACAACAGACACCACAGAGTGAAGACCTCCAGGGTGTTCTGTGGCATGCATGGCAATTGGCCCAGCATAATGAAAGCTTCCCTGGAGTTCTGCTGGACAACGGGAAAGAGAAACTACAGTCTCAGGATAACATCTTCACACAGGACAACAGCGTGACTGCTCCTCTGACCTCTGAAGACCCAAGAGTCTGAAAGTCTGCCAGGAGATCTACTGCAGCCAAGTCAACAGATCAACAGCTTCTCTGCCCTTCTGAAGAGCCCCCAGTTGAAAGGCCCCAAGGTGGTCTGCTACAGTAAGGACTACAGACCTACCAGGATACCTGAAGCAACCTAGAGGCAAAAGAGGCAGACTCCAGACAGAGTAACCCAGACCAGCAAACAACAGGAGTAATCAGATGGTGAGAGGTAAGCACAAGACTGTAACCAACAGAAATCAATATATGTAGGAATCTTCAGAATCCAGTTCTCCCACCACAGCAAGCCCTGAATTCACTAACACACCTGAAAATCAGGAAGCTGACCTAAAATACTATCTCATGAAGATAATAGACTTCTTTAAGGAGGTTATAAATAACTCACTGAAAGAAATATGAGAAAACAGGGTAAAGTCCTTAAAGAGAAAGGAAATAAATCCCATAAAGAAATAGAGAAAAATACAATCAAACAGGTGAAGAGACTGCATAAAACAGTATTAAGACCTAAAAGTGGAAATTAAAAACAATAAAGAAATCACAGAGTGAGACCAATCTGGACATAGAAAACCTAGGAAAGCGATCAGGAGTCATAGACACAAGCATTGTCAACAGAATACAAGACTTAGAAGAAAGAATCTCAGGTGTAGAAGATACTATAGAAGAGATTTACATAACAGTCAAAGAAAATGCAAAACATAAAAAGTTCAAACCTAAAGCATCTAGGAAATTTTGGACACAATGAAAAGACCAAATCTAAGAGTAATTGGAATAGAGTAGAAGGAAGATTCCCAGCTCAAAAGACCTGAAAATATCTTCAACAAAATCATAGAAGATAACGTTCCCAACCTAAAGAAAGGGGTGGCGACAACTGTACAAAAGCCTATAGAACACCAAATAAATTGGACCATAAAAGAAAATCCACTCCTCACATAACAGCCAGAACACTAAAGGCACAGAACAAAGGAAGAATATTAAAAGCTTCAAGAGAAAAGGACCAAGTAACATAAAAAGGTAGACCTATCAGAATTACACCAGACTCTACAACAGATTCTAAGAAAGCCAGAAGGGCCTGATCAGAGGTCATGCAGACCGTAAAAGAATACAAATGCCAGCCCAGGCTACTATATCCAGCAAAACCCTCAATCAATATAGATGGAGACAACAAAATATTTTAGGAAAGAAAACAAATTCAAACAGTATCTATCTAACAATCCAGCCCTACAGGGGATCTTAAAATGAATATCCCAACACAAGGAAAGTACCTACACTAAAGAAAGGACAAGATATTAAGCATCTCACGACAAAGCTAGAAAGACAGAACCAGTAACACATAAAGCCACCTATAAAACAAACATGTCAGAAACCAATCAGTCATTTGTCTTTAATATCCCTCAATATTAATGGACTCAACTCACTGATAAAAAGACATAAGCTAACAGACTGCATATGCAAACAAGATCCAGCATTTTGCTACATGTAAGAAACTCACCTCAATAACAAATACAGGCATTATCTCATAGTAAAAGGATGGAAAAAGTTCTTCCAAGAAAATGGTCCCAAGAAACAAGCTGAAGTTGCCATCCTAATATCCAATAAAATAGATTTTCAACCAAAAATTATCAAGCATGATAAGGAAGGACAAATCTTATTCACCAAAATGAAAATGCACCAAGAGAAAGTCTCAATTCTGAACATCTATGACCCAAATGCAAGGACACTCACATTCATAAAAGAAATTTTATAAAGCTCCAAACACACATTGAACCTTATACAATAATACTGAGAGACATCAACAGCCTACACTCAGCAATGGACAGATCATGGAAACAAAAACTAAACAGAGACACACTGACAATAATAGATGTTTTAAACCAAATGGATTTAGCAGATAGCTACAGAACATTTCACCCTAAAACAAAAGAAAACACCTTCTTCTCAGTATCTCATGGTACCTTCTTCAAAATTGACCATATAATTGGCCAGAAAACAACCCTCAATGAATAAAAGAGGGCTGAAATAATCTCATCCATCCTATCAGATCACCATGACCTAAGGCTGGTCTTCAATGACAGCAAAACCATCAGAAAGCCAACATACACATGGAAACTGAACAACTCTCTACTCACTGATAACTTGGTCAATGAAGAAAGAAAGAAATTAAAGACTTCCTGGAATTTGATGAAAATGTTGACACATCATTCTCAAACTTATGGGACACAATAAAAACAGTACTAAGAGAAATATTCATAGCACTAAGTGCCATGGTAAAGAAACTGAAGAGGTCTTACACTAGCAACTTTGCAGCACACCTAAGAGCTCTAGAACAAAAAGAAGCAAACACATCCAAGAGGAGTAGAAGGCAGGAAATAGTCAAACTCAGGGCTGAAATCAACCAAATAGAAACAAAGAGAACAATACAAAGAATCAACAAAACATGGAGTTCTTTGAGAGAGTCAACGAGATAGATAAACCCTTAGTGAAGCTAACTAAAGGCATCAGAGGCACTATCCAAATTAATAAAATCAGAATTGAGAAGGGATTCATAACAACAGAAACTGAGAAAATTAAAAAAAAACATCAACTCCTACTCCAAAAGCCTATACTCAAAAATACTGGAAAATCTAGGGTAGGCTTATGTATAGCATGCTCCCTGCCCTGGCCACATGACAAAAGACTGGAGGTTTTATCATGCTAACTCACTGTACACGCCCCAGTGTGATGGACAGGTTGCTATCCCTGGGCTTCTACTCTGTTCTAACTGATTGGCTTCAAGTGGAAATTGTCTCATCGTGTGCTTGCTATTCATTATTACTGTTGATATTATTTTGTATATAAAACCACATAATATATATGCATACAAACACACATATATACATTTATACACATCATATATATGATTGTATATATATATATACACATATATACATTTACATACACATTATATATATATATATATACACACACACACACATATATATATATATATATATATATATATATATATATATATATAATTCAGTCAGTATTTTGCTCATTGTGGTAGAATAAATATACTTTCTCTAATATAAAATTTGATACAATCTTAATCATAATGATTATTATAATCTACTGATGGAAATAGAACTTCAGAACAGCTACATCTCTGAAGGAAACTAGGATAAAGGAGGGTCCTATACTATTTTATTTGTGTTGTAAATATGTCTGAAGTTGAGTAATGAACTTAGAGCATTTTACTTCATTTGAGTACCAGACCACTAAGATGATCACATTAACTGCTGTCTAATCTATATAAAACTTAGCTGTATTTTATTCGATAACAGAAGTTTTGTTCCCCTTGGTGGTTTGCACAGGGTGAAGTCTCCTTCTTTCAATGAAAGACTAAGCTATAACCTCAGAATCTATAGAAACTATGTTTCTCTTATGGTTGGTTAAGAAGTATATGCCAACTGCATCATAATTAGACTACTGAATGTCTACAATATTTTCACCAACCTCTATAACATGGGTTCATCTCATATGTGTATCCAGCATATCTTTTAAATGTCTGCTTGGGCGTCTAATCCTGCTTAAGGAAATGGAGATTACAAATGATGTTGAAATGGAAATTCACTGTTATATTGTTTTCTATTCTTCTCAAAGTTTCTTACAACCCCAAAATAACAAACAAGGAGATTACGTCAAACTTACCCCCCCAAAAAAAAACACTTGTGCTTAATCTAATAAAACATCATTTCTAATATATATTGTATACATCTGTTTCTTTAGAAAATCATCAATAATACAGTAACCATATTTAAATTTATGTGAATACAAATGACAATTTTAGTGGAATAAACACTAGAAAATACACATACATATATACATCTATGTGTCTGTATTTATTACATTTTTTATGGTAAATGATCAGTATGTGCTACATGTAGACTCTAAATATAAGTCAATTCACAAATAAGTCTACAATATGTCCATTCTTACTGAGTGAAAGATTGGTAAATATAGATTTTTACCTTTCCCATTCTATACTGAGTTACTTTTTATCTATATATAAACCTTGGAATGTTATGCATTGATGAATGGCACAGTAAGCAGATGGAGAAATTGCCAAGGTATTAAGAGTGCTGGCTGCTCTACCTGAGAAAATATATTTAGTCATTAACATTCAATAAAGCCTCACAATTTTCTGTATCTCTAATCCTGGGGATTCTCCAACCTCTTCAGGGACTGAATGCATGGAAATACCACAAAGATTTCAAATCATGGATCTCAAACAGGTTCAAAAGAAGCTGATTATTTAACGGCTTTTAGGATGAAACTATATAGTGTCTCAGGTTATTTCTACTGAAATTGATGTGTTTCCTAGAAATTTTGGTGGATCAACAAATAACAGTACCACAGAGTGGAATATGATTCTGTATATGCCCTTCCAAGCAAAAATTTAAATTTTATTGCATTATGTATTGAGGGCTAAATTAAGATTGTAACATATTTTTAGTCAAGTAAGTTTCAGTTTTGACTCTGTGCTACAGCCATTTGAACCCCAGTCCTGCCCAGAGAAAGCTTATTTCCCAGGAATATTGACATCCTCTAGCTCACAGATGAGATCACCACCCATGATCACAGGCTCACAGGAGGGACAAGATCCAGTCAGAGACAGCAAGGCCAGCTAACACCAGAGATAACCAGATATCAAGAGGCGAGCACAAGAACATAAGCAACAGAAAGCAATATTACTTGGCATCTTCAAAAACAAGCTATCCCACCACGGTGAGCCCTGGTTATCCTAACACATCTGAAAAGAAAGATTCAGTCCTGTCTCATAATGATGATTGAAAACTTTTAGAAGGAAATAAATAACTCCCTTAAAGAAAGACAGGAAAACATGGGTAAAGAGGTAGATGTTATTAAAGAGGAAACACATAATTCTCTTAAAGAAATAAAGGAAAACAAAACCAAACAGGTGAAGGAATTGAACAAAACCATCCAGGATCTAAAAATTGAAATAGAAACAATAAAGAAAACGCAAAGGGTGACAGTCCTGGAGATAGAAAACCTAGGAAAGAGATGAGGAGTCACAAATACAAGCATCACCAGCAAAATACAAGAGATAGAAAAGAGAATCTCAGGTGTGGGAGATACCTTAGAAAACATTGACACAACAGTCAAAGAAAATGCAAAATGCAAAAAGCTCATAACCCAAAACATCCAGGAAATCCAGGACACAATGAGAAGACCAAACCTAAGGATAATACATATTAAAGATAGCAAATATTCCCAACTCAAAGTGCCAGTTAGGATCTTCATCAAAATTATAGAAAACTTTGCTAACCTAAAAAAGAGAGGCCCATTAAACATACAAGAAGCCTACAGAACACCAAACAGATTGGCAAAGAAAAGAAATTCCTCCCGTGACATAATCATCAAAACACCAAATACACAGAAAAAAGAAAGAATATTAAAAGCAATAAGAGATAAATTCACATAACATATAAAGGCAGACTATCAAACTTGCACCAGACTTCTAAACAGAGACTCTAAAGTCCAGAAGATTTTGGGCATATGTCATACACACCACAAGAGAACAAAAATTCCAGCCCAGACTACTATACCCAGCAAAACTTTCAATTACTGTATTTGGAGAAACCAAGATATTTCATGAAAAAACAAACTATAAACAGTATCTTTCTTCACACCCAGTCTTACAAAGGATAATAGATGGAAAATTCCAATAAAAGAAGTGAACTGCAGCTAAGTAAAAGCAAGAAATTAATCTTCTTACAAAAAAAAAAAGTAGAGAGAAACAAACATAATTCCACCTCTAACAACAAAAATAGCAGGAAGCAACAATCGTCATTCCTTAATATCTCTTAACATTAATGGACTCAATTCCTTAATTAAAAAATATACTAACAGAATGGATATGTAAACTGAAACCAGCATTTTGCTGCATAATTGAAACACAGTTCAGTGAAAAAGACAGACACTCCCTCAGACTAAAAGGCTGGAAAAAAATTTCAAGCAACTGGTCCCACAAAACAAGCTGTTGTAGCCATTCTAATA
The DNA here is from genome assembly GCA_028551405.1 of Uromys caudimaculatus. Classification (NCBI taxonomy): domain Eukaryota; kingdom Metazoa; phylum Chordata; class Mammalia; order Rodentia; family Muridae; genus Uromys; species Uromys caudimaculatus. The sequence continues at coordinate 7,563 of JAPYYD010007203.1, forward strand.
TAGAATAAAATCAACTTTTAACCAAAACATCAAAAAAAATGAGGAAGGGCACTTCATAGTCTTCAAATGAAGAATCTACCAAGATAAACTCTCAATTCTAAACTTCAGTGTTACAAATGAAAGGGCACCCAAATTCATTAAATAAAGTTACTAAAGCTTAGAGCATATCTTGAACGTAACACAATAATAGTAGGACTCTTCAATAGCTCAATCTCATCAATCAACAGTTCATGGAAACAGAAACTAAACAGAGACACAGTGAAACTAACGGAAGTTATGGACCAAATGGGCTTAACAGATATCTACAGAATATTTCATCCTAAATCAAAAGAATATACCTTCTTCTCAGCACCTCATGGTACCTTCTCCAAAACTGATCATATAATTAGTCACAAAACAGACCTCAACAGATACAAGAAGCTTTAAATAATCTGTTGCATCCTATCTATCAGATTACCACAGACTAAGGCTGGTCTTCACTAACAACACACACACACACACACACACACACACACACACACACACACACACACACTCACAAAACCCCACATACATGTACAAATCTCTACTCAATGATGACATAGTCAGGGAAGAAATAAATCAAAGACTTTCTGTAATTCAATGAAAATGAGGAAAAACCTTACTCAAACTCATGGTACATAATGAAAGCATACCTATGAGTGGTCCCATAAGTAAACTGGAGAAAGTATTCTTTAGCAGTCTAACAGTACATCTGAAAGATCTAGAACAAAAAGAAGCAAATACATCCATGAGGCACAGAAGGCAGGAAATAATCAAGCTCAGAACAGTTAGAAACAAAGGGAATTGCACAAGGAATCAACAAAACCAGAAACTGGAACTTTTGGAGAAATAAAAAAGATAGTAAACCCTTAGCCAGACTAACCAGGGAGATCAGAGACTGCATCCAAATTAACAAATTCAGGGATGAAAATGAAGACATAACAACAGAAACTGAAGAAATTTAAAAAAAAATCATTAGATCCTATGACAAAAGCCTATACTATAAAATACTGGAAAATATAGATGAAATCATACCTGGTATCTGTCTAGAAAATCTAAGTTACATTGAAATCATATAAACCATCTAACTAGTCCCATAACCCCTAAAGAAATAGAAGAATTTCCTTAAAAGTCTCCCAACCAAAAAAGCTCAGGCCCAGATAGTTTTAGTGCAGAATTTTATCAGGTTTTCAAATAAGACCAAATACCAATATTGTTCAAACTACTCCACAATACAGAAACAGAAAGAACACTAACTAATTCATTTTATGACACCACAGTCATACTGTTACCTAAACCCCACAAAGAACCAACATAAAAAGAGAAGTTCAGACTAATTGATCCGTTCCTGTTTCCTTGTACAAAGCTCAAGTCCAAGTGGGTCAAGGGCCTCCACATAAAACCAGATACACTGAATCTACTAGAAGAGAATGTGGAGAAAAGTCTCGAACACGTTAGCACAGGGGAAATTTCCTGAACAGAACACCAATGGCTCAGGCTCTAAGACCAACTCCACAAAAATGGGATTCCATAAAATTGAAAAGGTTCTGTAAAGCAAAGGCACTGTCAACAGGACAAAATGGCAACCTACAGATTGGGAAAAGATCTTAATTAACCCTCCACTTGATGGTAGGCTAATATCCTATATATATATATATATATAAAACTCAAAAAGTTAGACTCCAGACAACCAAATAACCATATTAAAAATGGGGTAAAGAACTAAACAAAGAATTTTCTACTGAGGAATCTCAAATTTCTGAGAAGCACCTAAAGAAATGCTCAGCATCCTTGGTCATCAGGGAAATGCAAATTAAAAGAACCCTGAGATTCCTCCTCATACCACTCAGCATGGCTAAGATCAAAAAGTGGAACACTCCTCCATCGCTGGTGGGAGGGACTACTGGTACAACCACTCTGGAAATCAATCTGGCCGTTTCTCAGATAATTGGAAATAGTTCTACCTGAAGACACAGCTATACCACTCCTGGGAATACACTCAAAAGATGTCCCCCCTCATGCCACAAGGACACATGCCCCCCTTGTTTGTAATGGCCAGAAGCTGGAAATGACCCAGATGCCTCTCAACCAAAGAATGGATACAGAAAATGCAACTCATTTACATAGTGGAAAACTATTCAGCTATTAAAAATGAAGACATAATCATAAATTTTGCAGACAGATGAGTGGAACTAGAAAATATTATCCCTATTGAGGCACTCCAGTCCCAAAAGTCATATATAGTATGAACTCACCGATTAGTGAATATTAGGCAAAATGTTCAGAATATCTATCATATGACTGAAAGATAGTATAAAGCTGAAGAAGAAAAAAAGCACCACTGTGGATAATTTGGGTAGGTAGAAGGGAAAAGGGGAGCAGGATCAGGTTTGAAGGCAAACCAGAGATAGACCCAGACTGCCATGAGTATGAATGGAAATATGCAGCAGTATGTTGGAGTGTGGGGCAACATCTAAAATGTCCCAGACACCTAGTATGTGAGAATCTCCCATGACCTCAGCCAAAGTTCATCCCCAAAGCTAGTGGGGAGCTGGAACCTGAAGAGGCCACCTCCAGTAGACAGACACAGCCCTCGGTTGGGGCATGGGGTATCCACCCATCTTCACAAATTTTGATCCAGAATTTTCCCCTATTTAAAGGTAATTCAGGGATCAAAATGGAGCAGAGACTGAAGGAAAAGCCATGCAGTCAGCAGCCCAATGTGGAATTCATTCCATGGTTGGGCATGAAACCATGACACTACTACTGATGCCATGTTGTGCTTGCAGACAGGAACCTAGTATGGCTATGCTATGAGAGGCCGTAACAGCAGACAACCAAGGCAGATGCAGATCATTGCAGCTAACCAGTGGACTGAGGCAGGCAACTCTTTTT
>JAPYYD010007204.1:0-10477 GCA_028551405.1 Uromys caudimaculatus
CCTTTACAATGAAATTAGTGATCAGAATGAAAAGTAGAAACTGAGGCCAGAGAGATGGCTCAACAGCTGTAACATCACTTGTTATTCTTGTGGAAGACCTTTGTTCAGTTCACAGTACTTACATGTTGATTCCAGGCATCTACATGGTAATGTCATATTGAAGGGATCCATCACCCTCTTCTCTCTTCTTGAAATATGAGATATGCATGGTATATGAAGACATACTTGTGCTTAAAAAACTTATGCATATAAAATAAATAATAATATTTGTAATAATTAAACAGAAACAGAAACCGGGGCTGGGAGAATGGTTTAGCTGACATATGATTGCTTTATAAGCATAAGGACCTGAAATTTACCCTCAGAGCACAAATTGAAAATTTAAGTGTGGCATCTTGTGCTTGTTATCCCAGCATTTAGAGAAGGAGACAATATAATTCCCTAGACCTAGCTAGGTCAACTAGACAAGCCTCATCTATGAGCCCAGCGTAATGAGACATATTCCTTCAGAAAAATAGGTAGCACTTGAATAACAAAATCAGAGATTGGCATTAGCACCCACAAATATCCTCACATCTATCAGTTTATCTATCTATCTATCTATCTATCTATCTATCTATCTATCTATTAATCTATCTATCGATTTATCAATTCATCTATCATCTATGTATCATCTTTTTTTTTTGATTATTTACATTTCCAATGTTTCCCCCTTTCTAGGTCTCCTCTTTGGAGACCACCTATCCCTTCCCCCTCCCCCATCTCTATAAGGGAATTCTACCTCCCACCCCTCCGCCCACCCACTCCCATTTTCCCACCTTGACATTCCCCTTTACTGGGGCCTCTCCTCACCCTGTTGGCCAACAAGACCCTCCACTGCCACATATGTGGTTCGAACCATGGGTCCCTCCATGTGTATTCTTTGGTTGGTGGTCCAGACTCCAGGAAGACTGGGGAGGTCAGGCCAGTTGACACTGTTGCTCCCTACATAGGGCTGCAGTCTCCCTCAGCTCCTTCGGTCCCTTCTCCAACTCTTCCATCTGGGACCTCACTCAGTCCAGTAGTTACTGTAAAGTGAAACTTGGGTATTCCAAATGTTTCGGCTATCTCCCTGTACAAAGCTCAAGTCCAAGAGGATCAAGGACCTCCACCTAAAACCAGATACACTGAATCTAATAGAAGAGAAAGTGGGGAAAAACCTCGAACACGTGGGTACAGGGGAAAAGTTCCTGAACAGAACACCAATGGCTTATGCTCTAAGATCAAGAATCGACAAATGGGACCTCATGAAATTGCAAAGCTTCTGTAAGGCAAAGGACACTGTCAATAGGACAAAACAGCAACAAACAGATTGAGAAAGGATCTTTACCAATCCTACGTCCGATAGAGGGCTAATATCCAACTTACACAAAGAACTCAAGAAGTTAGACTCCAGAAAACCAAATAACCGCATCAAAAAATGGGGAACAGAACTAAACAGAGAATTCTCAACAGAGGAAATTTGCAGGGCTGAGAAGCACCTATTTATCATCTTTTTATCTTATCATCTATTTACATATTTAATACATACATACATACACACACACACACACACACACACACACACACACACACATGTATCTGCCAATACATGAGTGAACACATAAAGAAATAAAAAGACAAGAAGACAGAAACATAAAATATATCAAGGACTCCTTTGTTTTTGTTTTGTTTTGTTGTTTTTTGTGCAGTCTGTTCCCTTCAGTACTACTCTTTCAGTGCATGGCTTTGTAAAATAAATAAATTTACATGCACTGGGTAATCACATGCTGACTTCCAACCTTAGCTTGAGAAAAGGTCCTGTCAAAGGGGCAAATGGGAATGGTAGAAGAAGGTGAGACAGCTCTCTCTTGAAGAACAAAGCTGAGTCTTTTAGTTGTATAAGCTACTTATTGAGAAATTAGATATCAGTTTAATCATTTACCCCAGGTTCCCTTTGGACAGTTCCATAAATTAGCATATTTTGACATTAGTCCCTTGTCTTTTAGAAATAGAAACTAAAATACAGAGCACATTCTAGGCAAATGAGCCAGATTATTTTTAACATAGCAAGTCCTATGTGGTTTGCTGGTCACATCACTTGTAGTTGCCAAGACTAGACATAGATACTATTTTTATGTGTTAAAGTTAGCTTTAGTATATATTTTATATATATATATATACACTTATATACATATTATATATATTATATATGTAGTATTGCATATATATATGCAATTTAGTGAGCTCTTGCTTATGCTGATTTTTTATAATTCTTAGCTAACTCAATATATTTTTTTAGTCTTTGTATTTTTTCTTTTTTATATCAGCAACTCCAAGGCTTACTATTGGAAAGTATTAAGCAAACTCAGAAAGTAGAAATCTCATCAACTCATTTTGTTGTCTTGATACCATTCTTTATGTCTGTCTCCAACCTCTATTTGGATCACAGGTATACATATCCTTTAGGGATGTGGATCAAATTTAGTTGTTGTTGATGTCCATAGAGGAAAACATCATTTTACCATTAATGTTACAAACATAACCATCTATCTGAGCCTTGTTTCATTAACTATTCCTTTCATTTTCATAATTCAGTTTTTTTCTTCTATTGACAAAATCATGTCTCCTTCCTTAATATCATTTGCACTAACCTGACTCATTAGTGCAGTTGCTTTTGGTCTTTCAGGTCCATGAAGACCCTCATAAAATTCATATTTCATATTTATATTTTGAATAGCTTTAGAACCCTGTAAATGACATTTCTTACATGATTTATGTATTACTGAACTTCTCATGTTTTCAGAATTCTTTCCCTTAGCCTTAAGAGCTGCCCTGAACATCATAGCATCACCATTTTTCTGAGGATTACCAGACACATTATTGCTTATCTGTTTCTGTTTCTGATTATCATGGAGTCATTAACATTGGCAGAGCAAATATTACCCAAAGGAAGAACATGGAGCGAAATATAAACATTATTATGCAAACGATTTTTATGCGTACAGCAATCATCAGCACTCGAGGAGACCTACATCTTGCTGGCTCTGCTCCAGGGCCAGGAACTGTGTCTACTATCAGTTCCACAGCAAAGCCATACAGAGAAAACATACATAAAAGATATAATAAACCATCACTTATAAGCACCTACTTTATTCCATCAACAGTTCAAACAATGTCCTGAAGATAAACATACAGATAACCTCATAATTAGCTATATGTTTAAAAATTCCCAATTTTTAGATAAGAAAACTGAAGTATGATATAAGAACTTCTTCAGGCAAAGGTGGCTCTGTAATCTATGCTGTCAACTCTTGTTGTTTGTTATTGTTGTTGTTGTTGTTATTGTTGTTTGCAGGCACCAACTTATAGCTTATCTTTAAGGTTAGGACTCATGCGACAGCAAAGCTGTCTGTTACTAGAAGCTGTCTATGACTAAGCTTCTTTTATAAGAGCAGCTTTCTGATAAGGCTTATAGCCTTGTGTGACATGGACTCAGGTTTTATTAAGTTTGGAGATCTTTATTGTGACAATTTATGTCATGGTCAAATAGAAACCCACTTCCTGCTTGAGGCCAAGGAAAGAGGAAAAACCAAGTGCTAAGAAGGAGTCCAGATCTGATAGGTAAAGTCTGAGGTCACTCAGGAGACCACCAGCTCATCATCCTAGGCTTATAATTAACTGCTCCATTTCTTTTTGTGTGCTTATAAAATCCTCAGAGGGTGAGGTAATAACAAGGGTGACTTGTTAAGAAGCTTTGTCTCTACAGACAGATGTCTCTATTTGGGATACTATTTTTTATTGACCTTTTTCTCATTGATAATTGTAGATAATTGTGTCTTTATCAGAGTTGTGTTAAAGGTGGAAATGAAAAATCTGTACTTTGTGCTTTACACAAAGTTACTATTGCTCTCTCTGTTAAGGTATATGGATACTATTGCCACCAGGATTAACATAACCACCATCACTGTCACTGTCAGCATCGTCTCCACCATCATCCTTTCCTCTATTGCCAGAACCATCAAGATAGTCACTATAATTACTATCAGAAACACTATTACTGCCACTGTCAGCATGATTCACATCACTATCACCACCATTACCATCCTTCCCCACTGCAATTTTATTCTTTCTCATCTTATTACTAAAATAAATACCTGACAAGAGCAACTTAAGTACATAATTTAAGTAACTTAATTGCATAAAGAAAGTAACATACACTACTGTTCAACTTACTTTTGGTATTTAGTTCAAGATTCCAGAACATGGAATGATATCAATCACATTGAGGTGGTCTTCTCACCTTAAGTAACTGAATCTAGATAAACCATCTCTAAATATCATGGCAGATGTTGATGTTATTTTAATAGCATGGTTCTCCTCTGTGTAGGTTAGAAATGCTTAGCTAATCCCATGTGTACAGTAAAGCAAAGGTAAAACCATGCGAGAGCAAGGGAACCCAGCACTTCAACAGAAATTCAGACAGACACAGATGTCCCAGGTTTCTGCTGTATTGAACAATTAGGAACACCTAAAGTGGGAAGGCCATAGAGCACATACATTCTTAGTCTTTAGAACTTGATGCTGATGATAGTGATCCAGTGCAATAGGGAAGCCTAGAAATGTCCTTTCCACATTGATGAAGACATATGATTCCTTTCACTAAACATTCTGAACATTTTGTTCCTACAACACACTGACAATGGCCTTTATCCTTCCTTCTTCTTTTGCTGCAGCTCCTTCTGAGGTCACATTCACCATTGATGTAGGGAATGGACCTGTCAAACTCATCGTTCAGTCTCCTTATCCTCTGAATGACAATCAATGACATTACATCCAGGCTGAGAGAAACCTCAAGGAGACCTCATTGCAGGTGGACAACCTTCCACAATGTATGAGGGAGGCCTCAGAGGAAGGCCATTTACGACTTCATTTGACTAGCCAGTTGTTTGTAGGTAGGAGACATTATACATCATATTTTATGATAAATACCTACAATATAGCTCTGTGTTCTAGCTCAAAGAAAATTCCTAGTATTTTAAACCAGGAAACAATTAAAATGTGTTATTTTTCATCATATATTGTTTATTCTAGCTTTATGATCATCACATTAAAGTTCGAGTTAATTGCCCACAAATGTAGTGGTGTTCTGAGACTCTTGCTAGCATTTCTGCTCATGTTTCAGACATTTATAGTATTTTATGTTTTGGATCATTGTAATAGAAATTTACAGTGTAGGCATATAGATTCTAGTTCTTCACTCTATTAGTGATCCCTGACTCCTGATAACTATTTTTAACAGTGTGATCAAGCAGTTTAACTAATCCAATTTTAGTAGGAAACATTGGGAAGTGTGCTGACTGGTTCTATGCCATCATAACCCAAGATAGAGTCATGTGAAGGAGTGACTATCAATTGAGAAAATGCCTCCATGTGTTTGGTCTGTAGGTAAGTCTGTAGAGAATTTTCTTAATTAGTGATTCATTTTAGGGGGTTGGAGGTGTGAGCTACCTTCAATTAGAGGAATACTGAGATTGGAGCTGTGTAACACCATGCCAAGTGCATGCAGTACTTGTGATCAAACCCAGAGCTTCATGTATAGGAGGCAAATATTATATAAAATGGGCTATATCCCTAGCTTGGTCATCCTTTAAAATGTAGGCGTATTTTGATATTTTATTAATTCATACCATTGCCTTAATGTTGTACAGAGAAGCAACTGGGTCTATGAGGAGAGGACTTCAGCTGTCCATTCCCTCAGTAAGCACCATTACTGATATGTTCTCTGAAAAGGTGACCATTGTTAGTAGCGGAAATGGATAGATTCAGAAGTTGTGGTCTCAATTTGTCCCTCCTTTATTTCTCCATCTTTTCCTCTCTCCTCCCTCCCTCTTTTCTCCATCAATGGTCATAGACAAGCTAATTCGATTCGGGCATCCTTGTCAAGTAGTGGGGATGGAAGTATGAACTAAGAAGTGTCACTGCTTTTCATTCATAATGCTCATGTGTATGTGTAAATGTGTGTACATCATGTGTGTACATGTGTATGAACATGTGTGTGTGATATGGGAAATATTTTAAATATTTTAGTCCAGTTCTGATAATAAGGCCAATCTTTGTGCTGTAATTTAGTAGACAGAAGATCTGAAAATTTAAGTTACAGAGCTGTGAAAACAAAGCTTTAAATACAAGTTAGGGTTTTTAGTGTTGATATAACATAATACTATAAAACCTAAGGGTGTGTAATTCTGTTTAAAACTTGAATTGGGATGCTTAGACAGACCTATAAATAAATTACATATTAACTATTCTCTATGTCCTTTTCACCATTGTTTTCTACCAAGAACAACAGTGTATACCTGACTACCTGCTATGCAACTACATCTCCATTCCATGTACATTTGTTATTTGCTTTCTTTATATGTGGGTTACTGTAATTTTTGAATCTGTAAATATTATCACCGAAAACATACTTGCTAAATGAGAGGAGATACTAGAATATCAAAATTTCATTGCATCATCCACCATACATATTTCCCATTATTTGTGTTGTATATATTCAGCAGAAACTAAAATTGAGTGATTTAAAACATTTTTATGAGTATGTGTCCTTTAGTTAATTAATCACTTTTATAAGTAATATAATTAACTTCTGAAAAAATTAAATTTATTTTACGGTCTTAGTTCTATTTAAAAATCAGATTTTATTTTTTAGAGGAAGTTTACTACTTATCAAGTTTGAATATCTTCTTTTTGGTGAAATCAATTCAAGTATTTTGTAATTTTCATTAATTATACTCCATGTGAATGTCTAACTCATCATGAGGCAGTAATTATGAATCTTTATGGCTGAAGAAGAATCTAAAGGAATGGTTTTCTACATGACACCCAACTATCACAAGAACAGAAATTAGGTGAACTTTGTGCAAATTAAAAGTGAAGACTGGCTAGAGTAATTTTTGTATCAAATTTTCATCACCAGACATTTAAATTGACTACAACTCTAATATGTTGTTCAAGCATACGAATGGGACTGGAACAGACATCTTGATAAGGTTGTACCCAATATCAGTCCAACAAGCATGCCTACTTCTGTTATACGTCTTTCTCTAGTGAGTCCCATGTTAGACATTATTGAGCTTTATTGAGTTTATTTTGATGAAACAGAAAAGAGGAAAGAAAAAAAAAGCTGTTGAAGGTCATCTTAGTCTGTTATTTTATATCTACTGTTCAGTGTTCACTGATTGGTACATTTTCAAATGTCACCTAGCCAAAGGCAATTGAAGTCCCAACATTTCCATTTTCTTTTAATTCATCTGAACAATTAATTAATGAATGAACCAATGAATGAATCAATAGAAGTTTTACTCAGTCATGTCACTAGTTCCCAGGCCAATTGCTTTGATAAAATATCCCAACAAAACCAGTAGGGAAGAAAGGGCTTATTCAATTGACAATTACAGGTTAGAGTCCATCACTAGATAAAGTAGAGACAGGGACTTGAAGCAACTCCTCATTTCAACAGTTAAAAACAGAGAGAATGAATATCTACATATTTGCTTTCAACTCACCTTCTTGTCTTTTATATAGTCTAGGACCTAAAATAAAAAAAAAAAAAAAGTTGTGTAGCCTACTTTTATGATAGACCCTGCCACAAAGATTAACTTAATCAATATTATCCCCCTTACATTTGCCCACAGGCCAGCCTAATCTAAACAACCCCTCACTGAGAATCTTTTAACAGGTAAATCTATATTGTTTCAAATTGGCAAAATTAACCATCAGCTCAAATGAAAAATTGTATTCTCCATCACTCAAACATGTGGAGACACTAGATGCTTATCTTTAATAGGCAGCAAACGATGTCATTTTTTGGAGTGTGCCTCTTGACCTGAATAAATTGAAAATGGCATTGCTTAAGTACTGATGGTTATGCTTGTCAGATACATTTGGCCATGGGAGGATTTTTTAAATCAAAGTAGAGTAGAGTGTCTTACAGGATTTTGGTGACTGGTCTTCTGCTGTGATCATGAGTGCTTTCTATGTACCAGGCACAAGCTTTGTCTTATAAAATATGATGCACCTCCTAGTACTGCCATGTTTCTTGAAGGTGGCAACCTGAAATACGGTGATCAACAACTCATTGTGTGGTAGATTCTAAGAATCAGGAACATAACTGGACATGGTTTTGTCACCATGATAGTTAAGGTTATTTGTAATATACACATGTTGTCCAATGCGTGGATGTGGCAGAATACAAAAAAATATATATATGGAATGTAGCTTTTAAAGGATATTATTTAGCTAAGGTACAATCTCACCATTGGGACTGTTAACAGTTTCATTATTTCTGTTTTGTTAGGTTTTGGGTATATATATATATATGCGGGGGGGGTTGTGTGGTTTTGAATTCCTGTTTGCATATACATAAGAAAATTTGTGTGTTATTACACATAAAAATATGTGCATGTATGTATAGAATAGAGGGTAATGTCAAGAACATTTCTTGATAATTTTGTACTTCATTATCGAGTAAATATCTTTTATTGAACCCATGATTCGGCTGGTGTAGGTAACCAGCTTGCCCTTTGGAGCATGCTGTCTTTTTCTCCTGAATGGTAAGATTATGGGTGGCAGCCATGACAAACCTCCCAGCTGATATATGAGTGCTGGAGAGGTCTGAACTTCTGATCTCACACTTGTGGTGTTAGTTAGTATTCTGAATGTGACTGTGGTAGAGAAAGAGCTGGCATAAGGATACGATTGTTTTTGCCTTGGAATTGAACTGGAATTCAAGACTGACAGGTCTATGTCCTTCATGTCTCATACCTGTGTGAATAGAACAACAAATGAAAAGGTATCAGTCCTTCCCATTTGTGTGGGCATCTTTCCAGATATGCTACAGTTGTCCAGTGAACACTTGTGAATATGAGACTGTGAGTTTCATTTCTGATGTTGGCTCCTTCTGTTTCTTTTATGCCTGCAGATATTTGAGGCAGTCACATTGCAATCCTAGCTAGGAAGCAGAGGGAGATGTATGTGGGTGTTTAGCATTCTCTCTCTCTCTCTCTCTCTCTCTCTCTCTCTCTCTCTCTCTCTCTTCCTATTTTTTATTCAATCCTGGAAAGAAGATAATGGAAGTGGTGCCATCCACATTCAGGGTGGATCTTCCCATATCAATTAACACAGTCTCCCTCACATACATGCCAGAGGCTTGTTACCTATGGAATTCTACATATGTCAAATTAACAAGTAAGATTTACTATGAAAGATTATAAGCTTCTGTAGGCTATTTAGTGGCCTTGGATAAAGTTTTTCATATAGTAAATAAACTGTTGAATATTCACAGGTAGAAGAAAAGAGAGGATGGAAGGAGTGGGATAAGGAAGGAAAATGGAAAGGGAGAAGGAAGTACAATGAGAAGAAAATTAGCAACAGAAAAACCTTTAATGTACTATTTTTTTCTTAGATCAGAGTCATATTTGGCCAGTTCAATGCTGGCAGCAAGGAAGCTAATGGAGACCACTGGAAAAGTGAGACTCTTGAACTTGTTCAGGGATACAGGCATAAATGTAATTCTCTAGGTACAATGGACATTTGTTGTTTGATTCCTCCATATAAAAGAGGAGAAGGTGAGCTAAGAGTAAACATGCAGTTATTCATTCTCTTTGTGTTCTTGACTGTAGATGTGAGGAGTTGCTTCAAGTTCCAGCATCTACTTTACTCAGTAATAGATTCTACCTGGAATTGTAAACTGGATAAGCCCTTTCTTCCATGTTCCTTTTGTTGGGATATTTTATCACAACAACTGGTTAGGAAACCAGGGAAATGACTAAGGAAAGCATTCATTCATTCATTGCTCAGATAAATTAAACAAAAATGTAAATGTTGCAACTTCATGTTTCTTTGGCCAGATGACATTTCCAAATGTACCTGCCATTAAACACTAAACAATAAGACATAAAGCAATACACTAAAATGATCTCCAACAGCTTTTGTCCTCCTTTTCAGCTTCATAAAGACAAACTCAATAAGTCCCAGTAATTTCTAAAGCACAATGGGACTCACTGGAGAGAGAAGCATAACAGAACTTGGAGTGATCCTTAGACTAACCTTGTCTACATCTCTATCAAGATGTCTCTGACAGTCCCATCCACATGCTGGTACAACTCACTGCATTTTTCATCAATTTAAATAATTGGTAGAAAAAAATCAGAATTGAATAAAGGCAGTACATTTTAGGAGGTGATTCATACTCAATCCAAAGAAATACCATATGAATGAACTCACCTTATTCTACGGCCAAATGAGACATGTCATACCAAGTTGTGTTTAGCTACACCATACAACCAATGGTCTTTATTCTCAACAAGACTGATGTCAGGAGCCAAAAGGATAAATAAATGTGTGTAAATTTCTTAGAGTAAGAAACTGTGTAAGAGAGAAGCAGAAGAAAGTA
>JAPYYD010007205.1:0-10477 GCA_028551405.1 Uromys caudimaculatus
GCAAGAGAGTCAATGGGCCTGACCCCCCCCCTCCCCCGGTCCTCCTGGAGTTCGGACCACCAACCAAAGAATACACATTGACGGACTTATGGTTTGGACCACATATGTGGCAGAGGACGACCTCGATGGCCATCAGGGAGAGACAAAAGGCCCTTGGGCCTGAGGATGTTAGAGGCCTCAGTAAAGGGGAATATCAAGGCGGGAAAATGGGGATGGGTGGATGGGGGTGGGGGTGGGAGGTGGAATTCCCTCCTAGAGGCGGTTTGGGAAGGGGATGGGGGGTATACAAAGAGGAGACTCAGAAAAGGGGAAACATTGGAAATGTATATAAAGTATCAAAAATAAAAAAGGAGGAAAAAAAAAAAAGTAGGTAGTAAAAAAATGTATGCCTACACATGGGTTATATTTGAAATATGTATTTATATTTTATGAGCATATTACCTACCTATATGTAGATATATGCCATGTGTACCTGGTGACCATGGAGACCAGAAGAGGCTATCAAATCTCCTGAATTGGAGTAGAAGATAGTTGTAAGCTTCAATCTGAGTGCTGGAAACTAAATCTGATTCTTCTGAAAGAACAAGAAGTATTCTTAAACACTGGTCCAGCTCTCTAACCTTTGATGGGTTATATTTTACTATGGGAGATAGTAAATACAAAAATAAAACCTATAATATAATAACCCTTATGAGACAATGACAATTTTCCATAGCAAATTTCAATTGTGTGTGTCATGGATCAATATATGCCACTAAGGAGTCATAGGTTTGGAAGTTTAGAAAAGATTCTCTATGGAGATGACATTTCAGCAGAAACCAGAGTAAAGTGAGGAAATGATCAGTGAGAATATGTACAGATGAAACTTTTTTTTTTTTTTTATGGTTTTTTGAGACAGGGTTTCTCTGTGTAGCCCTGGCTGTCCTGGAACTCACTCTGTAGACCAGGCTGGCCTCGAACTCAGAAATCCACCTGCCTCTGCCTCCTGAGTGCTGGGATTAAAGGCATGTGCCACTACTGCCTGGCATTCAGATTAAACATTTTAAGCAGAGAGAATAAAAGAGCAATGGCACAACAATGGAAATACACATGCGTGCTGAAGAAATGTCATGAATATCAAATTTATTGGGCACATAACTCAGTAGACTTTCACTGTATATTACAGGAATCAAGGAACGTTCTGGGTAAAACCCAGGGCATATTTATCTCTCAAAGATTGTAGTAGAAAAAGTTATAAACCCCCATTTCCTGAATCAACTGCCTACAAGTAGTTGGGAAAATTATGGCAGAATCTCTGAGTTGAGGGAATATTTTAAGAGATAACAAAACATAGATACCCGTGGAACTAAGCTAGCTGCAACAAAAGCCACATTCATTACCATCACTGCTGACAGATATAGATGCTATCACTGCACAGAATATGGAGAAGTGTAAGAAGGAAGAAAATATACATTTTTAACACACAATTTTAGGATAAGGTATACACAAGCAAGACTATCACATCTACTAGTTAAAAAATGATATTGTGTAAGTACTGCTGGCCCATAGCTTCCAAACTACACACCACTGCTTTCATGTATCATAGAGTTGTCAGCTATTATCAAGTAGTATGGCTGGTTAAAAAAAAAAAGAATGATGGATATTAATACTTTTAATAAAAACAAAACAGTAGATTCCCAAATTTTCTGTTATAGTCAGCCCAAATAATATAGCTTTAGACTGAAAATATTCATTTTTCTGGCATTCTAAGTAATTTTGTTTCAAAGAATTCTACTTTTGAGTTGGTCAAATAATCTGTTGCCTTCTACATAATGGAAAATTGCAGAGATTAATTTAAGCAATCTATCCTAATAGAGGAAATGTCTTTCAGGTAAGGGCTGACAAGACTCTTTTCTTCCAAAAGTATCTCCTATTGGTTTGATAACATTTTGTAAAAATGCAATAAAACTGAGGAGTATAGATTTAAAAGTTTTCTCCAATTTTCTTTTTGAGACAGGGTCTCTTTATGTACTCCAGGGTGTCCTGGAAGTTGCTGTATAAACCAGGCTGGTATCACAGAGATCCTGCTCCCTTTACCTCTCTAGTACTAGGATTAAAGACATGGGCCACCATACCCAGCCTCACCGATTTTTCAATTAAAAACTTTTTAACAATTTTTTAAAAGTAAATTGTACATAGATTATTATATCATTAAATAATTTTCTAATTTGTGTAGTCAAATTAAATTCCAGTAAGATTTCTTAGGGTTACGAGTTATTATATTCTGAAATGGCAGCTTCTAATGAAAACTTGATTCCCTTTAAGAATTGTAACAACAATGGAAAGAAAGCTTTCAAGGTAGGAATTTAATTAAAGTTCAACAAAGCCAAGGACAAGGATTATAGATCCACACTTTCTGTACTTCAAAATTTACAAGAAACTACCATTTGAAATTAATATTGACTTACCTACACACATCATAAGAAATTCATTCTGTCTAAACATTTATTTAAATACTTGATGTCACATAAGGATCAAACAAACAAACTCAGTTTTCTAAGTGCCTACTGTGTGGTGAGTTCCATGAGAGATAGATCGTGGATTCTTGCCAACTTATCAAGTTATAACAAAATAGTCTAAAAAAGATCATTCTCGCCTAAATCATTCTTATCTACTGTTCTAACTTGAGCCACTGTCAAAAGTACTAGCCAGAGAGAGTAATCCTAAAACATCATGACCCTAATCTTCTATACTGAGACATTGCAATTGAGAATAAATAGTCTGTCAGAGAAAATTGATTTTCTTTTTTCTCTTTTCACCCAAAAACACAGCCAAACAGGCAACTTTCTTAGATGCATTCATATACTCTAGTTTAAAAATCTGAACAGCCTTAAGAAAAATCACTATTTATTACCACTAGTTATATTTATAAACAAGTATAGAGGGCAGGTGGGGGACACTCTCATAGAGGCAGGGGGAGAGGGAGGGAATAGAGGGCTTGTGGAGGGGAAAGTGGGAAGCGAGATAACATTTTAAATGTTAATAAATAAAATAACCAAAAAAAATGAAAAAGAAAAATAAACAAGTAGAGCCATATCTCCTGTACATATGCATGCTGTTGCCTTTGGTCTTCAATGAGAATATTACATTTTAGAATATATTTTAACATCTTAATCCCTTGTTAAACAAAGATGACTGTTATGGCTCTCCAGTAGTTAGAACTCATATCAACCACATTGTCAGAGAATCCAAAGACATTGTATGAACTCGGCAGACTGGCAGAACTTTCCAGATCTAAGGGAACAGAAACTTCTGTAGATGGAGTCAGAACTGTTACTTCTCCTTTTGTTGTGAATAATTGTGTATCTATCAACTGAAAGGGAATCGCAGAATGTTATTCAGTCAAAGTCAGTCATAATAATAAAGTTCTCAACCATCCCTGCTATAAATCTAATAAAAATTTTGAAGACAGTGAAGAATATTGATGCAGCACACATACAAAACCTCTTTGAAAAAAAAAAAAAAAAAGCACTTCCAAAAGTTATAAAACAAGTATTTACAGTGCAAATACTATTATTGTCTTAGATCTTACACTTGAAGCTGATTTCTGAAATGTAAGTTTAAAAAAAAATGGTAAAACTTTGAAATTCTCATTTGCATGTGTGTGTCTGTGTGTATGGACATAGTTGTGTTTGTGTGTGTGATATACACATAGCTGTGTGAGTTGAATGTCCATGTGGAAGACCAGATTGATGCTCTCACGGGTCCTGCTGTCTCTCTGCCTTATTCCATTGACATGGTCTCTTTGAACCAAGAACTATGTTGACTACCAGCAAACCCCAGCAGCCATCCAGTCGCTGCTGCCTACAAGGCTGGGGTTATAGTTGTGTGCACAGCAACTCTTGACTTTGTACGTGGGTGTTGGGAATTTGAACTGAGGTCTCATGCTTATGCAGCAAGAACTCCTTACCCTGTGAGACATCTCCCCAAACCTTAAAATTCTCATTTTTTAAGCTATCCTGTATTTATTATTTTCAGCAAAACAGTTCAATTCCTAGAAGTCAACTGTAAAAAAAAAAAAATTAGAATTTTATCAGAATGCTATTTGTAAAAATAAATTTATGTGAACAAATTGGACATTTATTGCTAAAGATAAATCTGCAATAACTTGTGGCAAATTAAAACATTACCTATCCTTTAAAATTCTTATTATCAAACAACTTTTAATATCTATACTGGCTAGTTTTATGTCAACTTGACATGAGCTGGAGCAATCAGAGAAGGGAGACTCAGTTGAGAAAATGCCTTTATAAGATCTGGCTGTAAGGTATGTTCTTAATTATTGATCAATGGAGGAAGGCCCAGACCATGGTGAGTAGTGTCATCCCTAGGCTGGTAGTCCTGGATTCTATAACAAAGCCAGCTGAGCAAGCCACGAGGAGCAAGCCAGAAAGCTCCATGGTCTCTGCATCAGCTCCTGTCTCCAGGTTTCTGCCTTCAGTCCTTTTGATGATAAACTGCTATATGGAACTGTGAGTGAAATAAACCCTTCCTCCCCAAGTTGCTTTTGGTCATGATCTTTCATCGCAGCAATAGCAAACATAGCTAAGACAAAGATCTCATGAAATTTTCATAATATAATGCGATGCAAAAAATAGAATTCAGAAAATAATACTCTTTTAATGTTTTATATTCATAAATGTGCAAAAGGGAGGTTAAGAGAATAAGTTAAAATAATAACTTCTGGGGCTGAGGAATATCTCAGTGGGTAAGAGCACTCATTCTTCAAGCAACAGGACTCAAGTTCAAATCCCCAGCACCAAGTTTAAAAGAAAAAACAAAAAAACCTGAGTATGGCTCAGCACCTACCTATAAAGCTAGAACTGTGAGGCACAGAGACATAAATATGGGGCTTGCCAGCCACCAGCCTAGCTCCAGTCCAATAAAAATCCCTGACTCAAAGGATACGATAGAGAGTAATGGAGCAAGAAGCATCCTATTGGAGCCTCTGTGCACAGATATGTGTACATGTGCATGTCTGTGCACACCACACAGAGAGAGAGAGAGAGAGAGAGAGAGAGAGAGAGAGAGAGAGAGAGAGAGAGAGAGAGAAAAGAGTAACTTATGTTACCTGTTACAACATATAATCTATCCCTATGATGGATATATTGTATTCAGCATAAGAAATATTGATGTCAATTGTTTATTCAATATTTCTAACATTGAAACTTTCATAAATAGTTCTTTACCCATACAGCTTTTAATATTGTTTCTTTGTTCTGTACAGCAGCATTTGGAATTTCAATAAAACAATTTTTAAAATTAAAAAAAAGAAAAAGAAAATATCATACACAGTAAAATAGACATTTTTAAATAAATATCTCAGAACCAGATTTAGAAATTTTCATTTCAAACCCTCAAGTTTACATACTCATGTAATGTGTCAATGGCTGTGTCCAAAATGTTTTGTTGTGCTGAGCTCTGATGTCTAAATAGTTCATACTTATAAGAATTTGTTTTTGTTTTTCCTTTTTGTTTATTCTTATCATTATTGGCCCTCCTCCCATGGAAATTCTGCTTTGTCTTTTAATTCAGCACATGATCAGGAAACCAGAACCATGATCAGCAAGCTGATTAATTACTCACTTCTGGCCAGTTCTCATGTAACTTAGAGATACACTCTGAGGCCACTTGACAGCAACACTTTTCTAAGCTGTATTGATGGTCTCATCACCAATAAGTTTAGAAATTTCACTCAACATCTCCCAGTACCTCCCAAATTGAGAAGTTGGTACTTACACAAAAATGTTTTTCTTAACATTAAATGCCCATGGAGGCTTTGGAACAAGGTCAGTACAGAAGGAGAAAAAGGAAGTAGAAGTTAAAAACAACAATCTTGTTTGCTAAAGCCTCAAGGACTCATATTGTGTTATGGTTACCTAAAATTGTATATATGAAGTTATGTACCTTGGGCTGGAAATGCTCCCCATAAGAACCATAGACTGTGTGTGTGTGTGTGTGTGCGTGTGTGTGTGTGTGTGTGTGTGTGTGTGTGTGTGTGTGTAAATACAGGTACCAGGCATGAGACCCCTCTGTGTTAGTTGTTGATCAGTATAGTCTAAGAGATTCCAAAACATTACAGGTGATTGTTTTCTCCATTGGTTGCTGCTGAGATTGAAGATAAGTCCTTCTTCCTGAAGACACTGCCCAGAGAGGACACAGGGCTCAGATGATTTGAGCTGGATCTAACCTGAAAGGTTTTTCTTGTGCTCTGGCTTTCACTGTACTATGAAAAGTACTGTGCAAACTGCCAAGGGAGGGAGCAATAATCAATACTTCTATGCAGCATGACAAGATATCCCTACAGGTGCTGTAGTGTCACTTACATGGTGGCAGTAACTAATAGTTGTTTAATTGGACTTAAGGCCCATACAAAGGAAGGTAACCATGCCTGGTACTCAAAATCTAGCCAACTCCCTGGAGTTGATGAAATCGTGGATCTTAGAAGAGAACATACTACTGTCAATTAACTCGACCAGTGTAATTCCTAACAATATTCTAAAATGTGTCTTTCACCCACACATAAGTGTATCACTCACCTACCCCTCTTCAAAGAATTTTCTTTTTATAGCAAATAGAGATGATTGCAAAATCAGGAAAGGCATAACACAAAAGACCAACAGATTGTAGGGTGTCCAACCCCAACAGATACCCCTACAACACACCTTCTGTTCCTAAGACAGAGACATTGTAGGCATTGTAGAAGAGAGAGCAGAAAGAATGTAAGATCTGGAGGACCAGACAGTTCACTGTGAGATTGCGTCCCCTAAAAAGGTCTTCCCATACAAACCAAACGAAAATAATACTAACAGACACACTAGCATGGAAGGGGGCAAATGTCATGGAGTTTCACCCCTAGTCAAAGAATTAATAACTGCTAAGAGAAAGGTGAGATCCCTAACTGGTTATCCAATGTGAGGTGATTAGACCTGTAATCATATACATACAAACAACAAAAGTAAATTCATCATGTTTTTTATATATTATACATACAAACACATACACATACATACATACATATGTAACAATACAAAAGCCCATTAATTTGAAAAAGAATAAAGAGGAGAACTGAGGAGGAATTGGAGGGAGGAGACTTGGGGAGGCTAGAGGGAGGAAAGGGAAGGGGAAGTTATGTATTTATAATTTAACTAAAATACATATTTAAAAAGAGCATTGAGCACCCATAGCCTGGATGACAGGTCCTCAATTTTCATGAGTTTAAGCAGCTGCTCATTTGCATGGAGTTCCTTACCTAGTGCTTACACTTTTACTGCTTGAACAAGGTTAGATTAATAACTGCCTTGATATATTAGTTTGTAGACAAAGAATGAACTCTTGCCAGTTCTTTAAAGTCTCATAAATTATCTTCAAGTCAAATCAGAGATTAAACTTTTTTGTGTACTTATTTAATATCTTTAAATTTTAAAAATGATATAAAGTCAAATTTAAATAGTTAAATCCTCTTCTGAAAAAGTAATCACAGGAATTGAAGTGCTTACATTTCATAGCCCCTAAAATTACGGAGAAATTTAAATATAGGGGGCATGGAAATGTGTGTTCCCATTTTGAGTATCTCACACCTGAAAGTAAGGAGTGAAACTAGAAGTCAGTTGTTAGAGGTCAGTGACATCTCTAAATCTCCAATGGCATATAAACTTAAACCTCAAAGGAAAAAATGGAGCTTGGGGAGTCTTGTAAAAGAGTGAAAGATAGAATTGAGCAGCCAGAGGGGTCAAGGACACCTCAAGAAGACCTACAGAGCCAACTAACCTGTGCCCAGGGGTACTCACAAAGACTGAACCATGAACCACAGGCTGGACTTATGCCCCCTACACATTTGTAGCAGATGTGCAGCTTGGGCTTCTTTTGGGTCCCCTTACAATTAGAACAAGGGCTGTCTCTAACTCTGTTGCCTGCCATTGGCTCCCCTTCCCTTAGCTGGACTGCCTAGTTGAGCTCAGCAGGAGAGGCGGCACCTAGTCCTGCTGGGACTAGTAGTCCCAAGGAGAGGTGGTACCCAAAGAGGGGCTTCCTCTTCACAGAGGAGAAGGGGAAAAAATAGTGGGGGAGGGATTTGTAAGAGTAGTACTGGGAGGGGGCTGTGATCAGGATGTAAAGTGAATAAAAAATTAATTATTGAGAGAAAAAACCAGGACACTCCCCACCCAAGGACTTATCTGGTAGAAAAATCAATAATTCCAATTTTGAGAAGCCCTGTTGTACAGTCAAGTATCTGTGCAACTTTCTTTTTTGTTTGAGACAAAGTCTCTTGTGCCCACTTCATAGTCTAAGGGAAGGATCTGGGACAATCACAAATCCTTATCCAGTTACAACAGGTGATTGTGTCATTTTTCAAGGCCTATGGATTGTGATAAATAAGTAAGAGGCCATGGTTTCCTGGGATTCATTTACAAACACATGATTTCCAATGGGGTACCTGCATTGTGAAAAGTGCCAAAGATTTATTTCAATATAGATATAGATGATACAGATGAAATGGAGAAAACCTGTGACAATGGGCAGGTTCTTAGCACCTGTGTTCATGTGGCGTTTCCTTGCTGCATACAGAATAGAAAGGAAGGTCCAGTGAAAGAAAGAATGAATTGTTCCCTGCCACAAGTCCTCCTTTATGTTTTGGTGTGTGCATGTGTGTGTACACACTTGGGGTAGGGGGTGTAGAGAGGGAGAAGTCTGTTTGTTTTGATGCAGAGTTGCTTGTAGCCCAGTCTGGCCTTGGACCCACTAAGCAGCTGAGGTTAACCTCAAACTCCTGATCCTTCTATCTCCATCTTTCAACTCCTGGAATTACAGACATCTCTACCACACACGTAGCTGCCATACTTTTTGAGCATATGGAAGTACACCATCTTCCCCAGTAAGATTGCCTTAAGGATGTCAGGTTAGGATCATACAGGAACAGATAATAGGCTGAAGGAATTCAGACTATGTAGGGAAAACAAAGTGGTCCAAGAAAATTCCCAGTGAGCACAGACCAGGAACCACCATCCTAGCCCCAGATTAACAGAACAATCTGTAAGAATGGCTAATCCAATTGCCACCATGAATGGAGTCACTGCCACATGATGTGCATGGACCAGGCAATTCAATAAAAACCTTTCGCTATGGTGAGTACAGACACTAGGTCTGGGCATATGCTTCCATAAGTCTGCAGAGACATTTTTATAAAAGCAGTAGGTGATGGTAACTGATATCATAAGTCTTAATAGCAGTTTTATTATCTACAAATAGCATAATGGCCATGTTTGTTTGGGATTTATTTTTAAAAATTAGCCTATCAATGTCCTTTTGAAATAGAAGGAGTTCTTGTAACACTGAGTTCTTTGGCATACAGATTATATGACTGTGAAAGTGAAAGGTAGCTGGACACAGAGGCACCTGCAGAGATAAATGATAAGGTTTTAAAGGCACTAAAATGCACAGAAATTTGAAGGCACAGAAATTAACACAGCTATGGCTGGAGAGGGTTATCACTGTGGTTTCCTGGAAGGTAGCATATGGAGGCTTTGACATGAGAGGCAAGCAGATGTGCTGAGAGCTGAGGAGCTAGAGGACAGGTCTTGGGAGGTTCATAGGGTTGCCACAGCAAGAAGCCACTGAAACAGTAGAAGCCTAATGTTGGCTGACAAGTGGCTGCCATTTGCTGGAGACACTCTTATAAACTAAAGAATATTCAGGATAGAAATGGGGGCCACGAAAAAAGTTCTGCCAGGGACAGGAGGAGTCAGTGGACCCTGCTTTCAGGTAGAGGCCACTATGGCAAAACGTTGAATATGACACTAGCTGCTTGGAAATGTTTATATGTAAACAAAAATCTTACGATGCCTACCAAGCTCAGTTGAAAGTAATCTAGAGATGATAAACGTACCCCAAGTGTGCTCTGTCTGTGTCTTCACTGCCTGAAAGAAAGTCTGTGAGTTCTACAAAAGGTTTACATCAGAAACTCCTTAGTAAGTCCAGGAAAAGGAATGGGCACACAGTTTCTAGTGTGACTGAGAATGACACTTATGATGGAAAAAAAATTATGATAACTTGTATGTATGTGGGAGGTTTGAATGAGAATGGCTTGCATAGGCTCAGATGTTTGCATGTTTAGTCTGCAGTTGATGAGCTGTTTAGAATGGATTAGAAAGTGTGGCCTTTGTGGAGGAGGTGTGTCACCAGTCTTAGTGAGTGTGGAATGTGTCTGTTTCTCTCTCTCTCTCTCTTTCTCTCTCTCTCTCTCTCTCTCTCTCTCTCTCTCTCTCTCTCTCTCTCTCCCTCTCCCTCTCTTTTGCCTATAGATCAAGATGTATAGCTATCAGCTCCTTCTCCAGCACCATGTATGCATGCTGCCACCATGCTCCCCACCATAATAATAATAATGTACTGATCTTATGAAACTGTAAGCAAGCCCCCAATTAAATGTTTTCTTTTATAA
>JAPYYD010007206.1:0-10477 GCA_028551405.1 Uromys caudimaculatus
TGTGTGGGTTCATTTCTGGGTCCTCAATTCTATTCCACTGATCTACCTGCCTGTCTCTGTACCAATACCATGCAGTTTTTATCACTACTGCTCTGTAGTACAGCTTGAGATCAGGGATGCTGATTCCCCCAGAAGTTCTTTTATTGTTGAGAATAGTTTTTGCTATCCTGGGTTTTTTGTTATTCCAAATGAATTTGAAAATTGCTCTTTCTAAGTCTATGAAGAATTGAGTTGGAATTTTGCTGTGGATTGCATTGAAGCTGTAGATTGCTTTCAGCAGGATGGCCATTTTAACTATATTAATCCTGCCAATCCATGAGCATGGGAGATCTTTCCATCTTCTGAGGTCTTCTTTGATTTCTTTCTTCAGAGACTTGAAGTTCTTGTCATACAGATCTTTCCCTTGTTTTGTTAGAGTCACACCAAGATACTTTATATTGTTTGTGACAATTGTGATTGGTGTCATTTCCCTAATTTCTTTCTCAGTCTGTTTATCCTTTGAGTGTAGGAAGGCTACTGATTTGCTTGAGTTAATTTTGTATCTGGCCACTTTGCTGAAGTTATTTATCAGCTGTAGCAGTTCTTTGGTGGAGTTTTTCGGGTCACTTAAGTATACCATCATATCATCTGCAAAGAGTGATAATTTGATTTCTTCCTTTCCAATTTGTATCTCTTTGACTTCCTTTTGTTGTCTAATTGTTCTATCTAGAACTTCAAGTACTATATTGAATAGATAGGGAGAGAGAGGGCATCTTATCTTTTTGAGAGAGTATTTCTCATTGAACCTGGAGCTCACTGATTCTGCTTGGCTGGATGGACAGTGACTCCAGGGGCCTGTAGGTATCCATTCTCTGGGCATGAGGGTTACATGCATATGCCATCATACACAGATTTTTATGTCAGTATTAGAGATCTGAACATAGGTCCTCACGTGTGTACAGCAGGCCATTAGACACAGAGCTAGCTATAAATCCCCTCAATTGGTTTCCTTTTAAAGAATATAAAAAATCTTTTATTATCAACCAGCAAGTTTAATTTAGGAAATTACATCATTTAAATATTAAAGCATTTTGTCCTTTAATATATCATGTATGTTGACTTTTAAATTCCCATAATTTCTGATAATATCCAGATATTTATAATGACTTTTGGTCTAATTATCATGTACCAGTTATAAGTCAGATGCCATCCCATCTGACACTGAATATGACAGTCTTTTCACAGTTTTAGCTTCTATTCTAGTCAGAGAGACAGGCATTCAACAAGCAAGTAGAGAACATAGCTCATCTACTGATGAGATGTGTGAGCTTTCTTGTGGCAACAAAAAACAGAAGGTTCTCCATGGCTTCAAGAACAATGCTTAATTCCTCCTGTTAGGTTTGAAATTGACTGGTGTGAATGGTTTCTTGTTTGTAACAAGTGTTTGCCATACTAACATTCTTTTTAAAAACATAGCGTATAGCCTAGATGAGTCTTCCTTCCACAGAAGAAAGGTGATGAGTTCTTGATAGCCTGTCATTGTCACTTATAGCCATTTCTCAGTGGTCAAAGCAAGACAAGTTATGTCAACAAATAGGAGAAATAGGTGCTTCCCACGGTGAGAAGTGTGAACAAGAGTGACCCTTTTTGCAGGAAATAATACAATATACCTGAAACATAAGCAAAATACATAAGGCTACATTTCAATTATGTATTTATATTATATATGTATATTATATGTATGTATAATATATACATGCATATGATAATATATATACATATATACATACATACATGTTATGTATGTGACATATACATATATGATATGTTCATTTATAATTCTTTTTTTTTACTTTTATTTTTTCTTTTTAAGCAACTTTATATTTCTAATTGCCATTCTTTTTTGTTGTTGTTGTTAAAATGAATTTTACTAAATGTGGCTCACAAAATGAATCAGGGGGATATATTTTCAGATCACAGTGAGAAACAAATACATGTTTTTTTTTTAATTTTTATTTTTTGATACTTTATTTACATTTCCAATGTTTCTCCCTTTCCAGGTCTCCTCTTTGGAAACCCCTATCCCCTCCCCCTCCACCTCTATGATGGTATTCCACCTCCCACCCACCTGCCCACCCACTTCCATATTCCCACCTTGACGTTCCCCTTTACTGGGGCCTCTAACACCCTCAGGCCCAAGGGCCTCTCCTTCCCCCGATGGCCAATATAATTTATAATATGTGTTTATATATCATATATACAATAATGGGATAGACAATGTTGGATTAGAAGAAGGGCTTTCTTTTATATAAGGGGTAAGGAAAGAGATGACTCTATACTGGACACTCAAATGATAAACAAGAGAAAGCTGTGAAGAGGGGGAAAGACATTCTAGACAGTGATATTAGTAAATAAAATGGAACTGTGACATGAATGTACTTGCTCAAAGACTATTAATTTGATGATCACTAATGGTGATTGGCATTTAGAATGAAGACAAGTGTTTTATGGGGTGTGCAGGCCATCTCAGGAGTCCATATTTTGTTCAAAATTATTGGACTTTAATGTCAAGGTAGTACATAGCCTAATTTGTGATTAAAACAATCTCTTGAGGCTGCATGGATTGTGGAATGTGTGAATAATCTTGGGTAAGGGTAGCAGAGGAGACTAGGGAGTATTTGGGAGAAGTCTAGGAGGGTGGGTATTTGAAAGAGAGTAATAGGAATGAAGTAGGGGATAAATGTCATATGGGACATATCTTAGAAATCCAATTGAGTAGAATTATCATCATCTGATTACAAAAGATATTGTTCTTTAATAGCCTAAACAAATGCAAGTAATTGTGGCAGAAATGAAAGCATTCTGTCTTTGGAGTCAAAAGACCTTCATTTTTTCAGTTTGTGCTTGGTAGAACATGGTTGGCCCAGCCCAGCAAAACCATTCTAAGCCTCATTTATGTAATTCTAATAACAACATATACAATGAATCAATAAATAAATGGATGCAGAATGACAGCTGAGCCCGAACTTCTTAGAGAGTCATGTGGGAGCTGAAGTCTGAGCAAGGCTTAGATTTCTTTGCTTTAATATGGCAGTCTGTTGGTATTCTCTAGAAATGTTCCAGAGGCAATTTCACAATTTGTGCTTTTGGGAAGATTATGCAGGGTGGTAACGCTGGCTGATAAATTCACCTAAACCTTTAAATAAAATGTAACTATTTGTGTCTCCTAATCTACAGGTGAGCATAGCCCCTGGGGAAGGCAGTGACAGCTGAAGTTAGAAGTTTTTCCAATCATGGATTTATGATGTATGTTCTTTGGAGTCACCCTCTTATGGGTTGACCAATCCCCTGCAGATGAGGGTAAGAGATGGCAGGCTGCAAGCCTTATCAGTTAGTGCAGCAATTTGGCCTGTAATGAAGTGATTAAGCTGTTGTTTTGATAAAAACACTTTAGCATCAAGTTGAGCTGTCAGGGTCTTGCAGGTAAATGTTGCAATTTTTCAGACACGGTTCTGGCATTTTCTGATAATATCAATGTTTTATATCTAATTTTTGCTACTGGTATTTGATTGGTGCTTCTGAGAATTTCAGCTGGTTCATAAGTCCCAGCTTAGAGAGGTGACACTTCTCAAATTACTGAATTTGTCTTTCTCTGTTTATATGCCCTCTCATGGGCTCCATAGTTTCACTATCAGCATTTTTTAATTTTTTTATGATGAGAGGTGCAGGCAATATCTCCTGGGTAAACATTTTGCTTGAGGTGGATTCTCACTACCCAGCTGACCTTGAACTCACTATGTAGCCCAACCTGGCATCTTCTAACTTTTGTTCCTCTTATCTGAGACATATGCAGCCTACTCAGCTCCTAAACAAACATAAGAGCCACTTCTATTAGGCATTTTAAAAATAAAGATCCAGACAATTATAGTTATGTATATATGTTTGCAGCTTCAGAAATGAAAAATTAAATGAGTCCTCTTAGCACAAATAATTATACTCTAAGTAACCGTATGTCAAAAAATTTCCAGAAACAGGATAAAAAATTGGTGGAAAAATCAGTTTCTTGGAGGGCTCCTACACAGGAGGTGAATGTTAAAGAAATCACCATGAATGCAGATGACCCTAAGATCTATCAAAAGGAAACCCCACTGTTCCTGAATGGAAAACAGTAAAACTGAAGCCTTATGAGACTAGAGATTTGAAGAAGGGGCAGAATTCCTGTTTGTTCTAGTTGCAGTGGAACATGACTGGAAGAAATATAGGCAAATATAGCATGAACAGAACAGACTCACTCCTGTCTCCTCCCCAACCTCCAGTTTCCTTTGGTGGTGCCCATTGGCCAAGTTCTACTTAAGTCAGACTGCTATGTGGCTCAACTGATCGGATCCTCAAAACAGACTTCCAGAACAGAGCCTAGAGAAGGAATGAGATTACATTCACAGTAACAAACAAACAGCAGCTATCCAAGGTATGTGTGGCAGGAAATACTAGAAAACTGGCAATATCCTGCACTACACAGGGCAGCAGTGGGCCACATGGCACCAGCAGGGTGTTCTCATCTCTGTAGACTCTGTGGCCTGGAGCTCCTGAAATGTCTGTATCTGACTCACTAAGTTCCCTTGGCGGGTGGTAATGACCCATGCAATGACCACTCATCTCTTGGTTAGCTGTCACAATTCCCAGTAACTCGGTGAAATAAAAACTCTAGAAGCTTATAATTTATTAGTCAGATTTATATCAGTAAATTCTCACCCCACAAAATACCCACACAATGAACTCTGAGCCAATTAATATTTATATAAATTGTCCACCTAGATAAGACAAATTTTCCTGTAATTATCCATCCCTTACAAGATATTCATAGCTACCTGTGGCCATTTAAAGCCACGTGGAATCTGGATCATCCTGTTCTTCCCCTATCTTCCTTCCTCTACTGTCCCCTCTCCTTCTCCGCCAAGCTTTTCAGCTCCATCTTCCCTTCCACTGCCCAATCATCGGCTATAGCCTTTATTTTACAAGTTAAGGTGGGGAGAAGGTTCACAAGAAGTCACCTGTCTATGAGATTTACTCCTCATCCACAGCCCCTCCTGGGAAAGTGGAATTAGCATCAAAATACAAACAGCACCAGGACTATACACAACAGGTATGCATCTCAATCTTTTTGCTCTACATGTGGAGTATGCTCCTGGTAACCTGAAAATGCTTTTAAATGCTTTCTAATAGTGACTGACATCATCTTGCGCATAATGTTAAAAGGTCAGTAGTTTTGAAATTCTCTAAACAGTCACTGAATCACGAAAAAATTCAGAGTATGTGGCTTTAGTTCCACACTGAGTATTCCCATTGAATACTCTGAATTCCATGAGGTGCTTCTACAGGAGGCTCCCAGTGAGTCTCAGATTTTGACTCCACCATCTAACAAGCAAATGGCTGAAGCCATTCAGCCTGACTCTGGACTTCTCTTGTGATGTGAGAGAGTGTCTAGCTGTGACGACCATTGTAAACAGTACTGAATCATAGAAAACTTATAAAAGTAGATGTATGTAGGAAAGAAAAATGCACAGCTAAAATTTTACATGATAGTAAGCGCTACATTAAAAAAAAATTAAGTTATCACTTTGAGATTATCCATAACATCGCATTCAAAACAGCAAGGTTAGCTGCAAATTGGCTTAAACACAGATGTCTGTTGCATAAACAGTCTGCTATAGGTTTGTGATGTGAATTAAATGCAAACATTTGGGTTCATAAAAAAAAAAAAAGAAGCATGAGCATTAATAGAATTCAAAGACTGATTTTGTGTGCTTCTCTTTGAATACAGTCTTGAAAATAAATATCTGTGGGCAGTCACAGATAACATTCGTGAGGCCATTGGTGGTTCTCAATGAGGTCAGCATTCCGAAATCACAGAGGAGCCTGCATTTTTTGCTGTCCACAGGGCAAAGGTTATTTCCTCCTTTTTATGGTTACTTATCTCCTTTTTATTCTCTTTTCTATATGCAACTTCGTCATCTAAGTTCTGTTCACGGTCAGAATGAATCTCATGGCTTTCTTCTGAGAGGAGATGCTATTTGTTGTTTGACTTGTATTTGGGGATGAGAAATTCATAAGAGCTGCTTGAACACTTGCTGATGCTGAGAACTCAAAGTAAGTGGAGAGACCCAGGCAGAGAGAAGTTGACTTTCTGTTCAAAGGCATGTTGGGAGCTAGGAGACAGAGGCAGGATTAGGAGTTGTATTTTATGCTCACCACAGCAGGGATGTCATTGGAAGATGAAGAATGACATAGTCAGCCTCCCAGATCATGAAGATCATTCTGGCTGTTTACTAGGGAATGAATTTTGAGAGCAACAAAAGGGAGGAAAAGAAAACTCGTTGAGGGAGATTCATTGTTAAGGTGAGCAGGGGTAATAGCTTGGGCAATGACTTGGAACAATGTTCATAACTACAAGGAGGAGACCGAAAGACTGTGGTGTGGATTCTATGCTGAGTCATTAGATTCTCTCTTGGGACAGCATAGCCTTCTTCTAAGATGGCTCTTTGCCAATGAATGTGCCTTATCCAAGGTGATAGCTCTGGATTGACCACTCTCAGCCACTGACAGAGTAGGTGTGCCAGAGATCTTGTCTTAGTGAGACAAATCAGAAGAACCTGAACTTCCTGTGGAATCAGCTCAGATCTCTTTTGCAGTCACTTTGTTATTTCATTTCCCCAACTCCCATGGTGCCTTCCTGTTCCATTAGAGAGACTGCAGTGAGTGTGTCCCAATTAAACCCTTGGATACAAATCTTTTTCTCGAAGTTCATTTCTAGTCTGAACTAAGGGCAACCCACTATTGATTCAGAAGGTATGGGATTTGTAAATAATTAAGGAAAGGTTGGTTATGGTGATGGGTGGCAATGGGGATAAATACAGACAAAGGAACAATCTGTGTGTTTCTCAGGTCTCTGACTTCTGCTACTGAGGGATTCATTATGCCTTTACAAAGCTTGGAAAAATTCATGATATCTAGCAGAGCTTTACGTTTGTTTTGTTTCAGAGGCATTATGATATACCTGCTCAATCAGGTGATATTAAGCATATAGTTAAGTCCTTCTTTATGTACCCATTACCAGTCCCTTTTCTGGGTCAACATCTTGTACTTAGAGTTCTACAAAAAACTCTTGATGCATCGTCCTGATTCTAGTAAGCTCATCCTAAACCCTTTCACATTCTTTAGTTAGGGCAATATGATAAAACTTGAAATGTTTTCATTGTTTTCCGCTGTCCTGAGGATAAAATCAAGGCCCTTTGATTTGGCTGGTAGGATCCTGTCCATATGATGAGCTGAATCTCTTGTTCCTCCCATATATGTCACTGAATTATTCTAAATGTGTAAACATCCTGCTTTGTCTGATCTCAGGGCCTTTGCATATGGTTTTTCTCTACCCAGGACCATGGTTTCTATCTGCCTACTCTCCATGGAAAGGGATTTTTCTGCTAATCTCTCAGGGTCTCCTCTACGCTGGTCTTCTCAATGAGGACTCTCTATCTGTAGAGCCCACTATACTTTTATTTTCATAATCTTTATTATATTCATATTTTACAGGGTTCTTGCGAATATATTTCTATATTCAAGTAAAGGAAAGTCTGGTATAAAAATCACGTAAGATTCTGTTTTATTTTCCCATAGAGTCTTGTTTTTCCTCTGGTCTCCTTTTATCATCAAATCAAAAGGCACTCAAAAGTACTGACAACCCTCCATCTGAGACCCTACAGAGCACATTTTCATTAATGTCAGCCCTAGGTCAGATAAAACTTAACAGATTTGCCTTTCTACAACTCACTACTCTATCCCCTTACAGGTATGGGCATTGGAGATTCTGGTAGCAATACAAAATTTTTCTTCTTGCCACCCAAGACACCCTGGGAAGAGAGGTGTGTCTAGCATCTGACTGCTTTAAGCTCATTTGGTGAACTTTGCTCTGTATGAGTATATCATTCTGGCTTAAGTTACCCAAAGCTGTTTCCACTTGTGTTTACAGACACAGCTTCCTTTCTGTATAAGGGACTCTGGTTTCTTACATTATATCAGTTTATTATTAATTATTATTATTATTGTTAACCCTGAGACTTTTCTCCTCAGTTGTTCTTTCTCAGAGATCATTCTCTGCTGTCATGAGAGAGACCAGAATAAAGGCAGAATCTTAAAAGCTGTGGTTGTGGGACTACACCTGAACATGAATTTCTTAGTCTCTAGAGTTCCTCTGAGGGGACACAGGTTGAATAATAGCTTACTATTCACAGCCTTAGCTTTCAACACTGAATATGCTGTGGGCTATTTGCTGCAATATTGAAGCACACTTGTTTCCAGTGGCAGCATTCATTAAAAGCATAGTACTAAGAATTTATGCCTAGGCTCTGTCCCTCCTCACCAGTCTCTGATAAGTATATGCTTTGTAGGCCCTATCCCAGATTAGCAATCATGTGTACTCCATGATGACTTATAACTTGCATCCAATAAGAACTAAACTTTACAGTTGATATTCTGAGAGATCTCCATAAAAATCTGGATTTCCTTAGGTGATAAGTAGACACTCAACTATGAGACCTTAAATTTCACTCAGTGACTGTTTGGACACAAAGAGACCACACTACTGGGAGTGGTCTATATGTGAAGATATTGTTGAGGGTCCCAGGGGTTACCTATGCACCCCTAAAGCCAATGCTTATTCCATCTTGGGAGTGAGATTAGAAACATCATAGATTTTTATGGTTAACCTGTCAAAATCACTGGTTTTGCCAGAAACACTATGGCCAATGAAAACCCAGTTACTTTTCTATTTGGAAGTGAGAAACTGAGACAGAAGATGCATCTGGTAATTACTTTGCATTTCTATTGTCTAGCAGGGCATCTGACCTCAGAAGTCACTTGGTTGAATATCCATGCTTCCAATAGAGATGTCTGACTTTCTGATTTTAATCAGATGTCTATATTTGTGCTTCTATTGGGCCTGCATTGGTGTAGGACAGTTTTTCTCAGTTATTTATCATTGCTTCTGTGAAGTGCTGACCTCTTTATCCAGTTCTGTTCATGACATGGAGGAGGTTATCACATGTGGATCAGTGAGGCTATGACTCTTCTGGCCTGGTGCCTGAAGAGGTCAGAGGAGGGCATCAGATCTAGAACTGGAGTTATAGATGGTTGTGAGCTACATGCAGCTGCTTGGAACTGAACTTGTATCTATTGCAGCAAGTGTTCTTAATTGCTAAGCCATCTCTCCAGCAAGTCAGTTTTTAAAAATACATTTAATGTAAATTTCCAGTATGGTTTCTTTTAGGGTATAGACTGGAGTCTATGGGGAAAACTCTTCCCTGTCTGACCTACACATCACTCTATTTTTTCAATATCTATTTTTCTGTAAAGATTATATTCCTCTTGAAGGCAGGCACATGACCTGCTGTAGGCTGGATAGAAAGTTGATCTCCACCCCACCTTCATCAAAAGGCTCATGGGTTGAAGGGCTAATCTTCACTTTGTGGACCCAATCACTGATTGAATCACAAAAGTTCCAACAATGTTTTAAATGACTGTGGATCTATAATTCAATGGCATAATTGAAAGGTGTTGGACAACTAGCAGGGATCTATTGGAGGAAGGAGTTTTCACATGGTGTGTCTTGTCCTTTGCCCCTTCTGCTACTCTGCTTCCTGACCACTGTAACATAAGCAGCTCCTGCCTGTTCCTTCTACAGTGATACCCTCCCTACATTGTGTTGTCTCAACCCAATGGATATAGACACATTTCCACCAAAAACCTTGGAAAACATGAACCAAAGTAATTTTTCCTTCTTTTGCTTATTTCTCGCAGGTATTTTGTCCTCGTGGCAGAAAGCTGGTCAACTTACAGCTTTGTAAAAATAGAGTTAGCAGAGGTCTGGCATACAGTAACAACAAAAACCTTAAATAGAGAGACAGTTTCTGGAAAGCTAATTGAATGACTTTGGAAAGTCTCTTTACCATTCTCTGCCTAGTTTGCACACCGTAAAAAGGAAAGGACAAATTCTTATCGATAAGATTTGATACCTAGGAAACCACCAGTTACCTCAAGGGAAATCATCTCAGATCACTTGTAGAGCTTTTCTTACCCTCTTAACTCCTTTGTTATTAATCATCAGGATCAGTAAGGCAATAAGAGACAGAGGATACTAATTTTGAAGAGGGCATTTAAATCTGCATTCCTAAATTTCCTCTTCTTCTCTTTTTTTGCCTAAGGAAATGACAGAATGCAGACTGTCTTTGTTTTTTGAATATTGGATTATTGAATTAACCATTATTTTTCAGCTATCACTGTAGCCCTCTGAAATTCTGGGTACTTTGAAACTTTTTTTTTTTTTTTTTTTTATTTTTTGATATTTTATTTACATTTCCGATGATCCCCCTTTTCTTTAGAAACCCCGTGTCCCCTCCCCCTCCCCGCCTCTGTGAGGGAATTCCTCCTCCCACCTACCCGCCCACCC
>JAPYYD010007207.1:0-10476 GCA_028551405.1 Uromys caudimaculatus
CCAGCAATAACTTTTCAAGTTTCCTCATTAGCAATATAAGGTATTCAGGCTAATTTCATGAACTTCTGGATATAATTGGCTTCTCCCCCCCCAAAAAAAATACAACCGTGATGAAAAATGTGGGAATCAATAATGGTTAATTTTAACCATGGAATATTGCTGTGCAATCTTTACAGATGAAAAAGTCATTTACAAAGAAATAGTGATAAAACCAGCAATTGCATGTCTACACTGAGTGCACAGACACTGAGCCTCAAAACAAACTGAATGAAAGATCAATAAAGAAATGCCTCACCACATGCACAGAAAGTAATTAAGGCTAAAAGTTCATATTATTTCTTAGTAAGCACTTGTGGTAGACAGCAGAAATCCTGTAAAATGTACTATATGTGACTCTGAATTCCCTGAATTGAAGTTATCTAAAAAAATAGATGATGCAAGAGAAAGCTTCGTGTAGTAGTTTTGAATATTTAGCAAGGTAAGCATGGAGGAAAATATGTAATAGACGTTCATCTTAATATGCCACATGTGAAAAAGGAGGCTTGTAGGCTTAGATTATTTTTAAAACCTATTTTATTTATCATTCTTTTTTATTGGATATTTTCTTTATTTACATTTCAAATGTTACCCCCTTTCCCAGTTTCCTCCCATCCTAGACAACCCTTATTTCATCCTCCTACCCAATGCTTCTATGAGGGTGTTCAAACACCCACCCACCCACTCCTGCCTCCCCACCCTTGAATTCCACTACACTGGAGCATCTATCTAGCCTTCATAGTACCAAGGATCTCTCCTCCCATTAATTCCTGACAAGGCCATCCTCTGCTACATATGTGGCTTGAGCCATGGGTCCCTCCATGTGTACTGGTGGCTTAGGCCCTGGTAGCTCTGGGGGCATCCGGTTGGTTGATATTGTTGTTTTTCCTAAGGAGTTGCAAACCCCTTCAGCTCCTTCATTCCTATCATTCTTAAACACTTCAACCTCCCTTCCAACCCAACAACCAAAGGTATGTGTAGAAGAAGTTTAATAGGAAAAGGGTATTGGGCACTGGTTTAAAAATAGTTCCTGAGGTGAATCTACTCTTCACTCTCAGGATACCAACAGTCTATTTCAATAGAAAACATCAAATTTGAATAAATAGAGTTGGCACAATATAGTAGAAATAGCAAGACGCGGCCAAATAGGCACCAGTTCAGCCAAAGCAGCTCGACTACCAGTAGAAGGTCTTTGACATGCATCTCTATACTAGTGAATACCAACAAAGACTAGTGTAGACCAGCAAAGAGTTGCACAGCATAGCAATGTAAGACACTCCTCTCACTGTTTATGGAGTTCTATTTATATTCCTTCTAAATACCATGTGCCTTCACAAGTATCTGTTTTCAGTAAAACATCACATGCCCTCTTTCAATAGAGCTTTCAGAAAAATATCATGTCACACATCATGTGACATGACTGAGTCATTAAAGAAACCAGAAATTTCCACTGTAAAGGCTGATTCCAGAAAAAAAAAAAAAAAATATATATATATATATATATATGTATATATTAACTTCTATGTTGCTAAGTTTCTGGATGGCATGGATTTACAGATGCTAATTTAATCATTTATGATATACTTCATTAAGGATACACAGAATTAGTGGGAGTGGCCGACCAGTGACTGGTATAATTTGAGGTCCATGTCAATAGATAAAGCCCATGCCTGCTTGGCTGGCAAAGTTCTTGAAAAATATCCCAGAGACAGAATACACAAAGAATGAAAAAATAGCATAATGATATTCTGCTATACTCACAGAAGATAAGTGCCTAGACCATCCATAATCAGAGAGACTTTCTAAGTCAGCTGATGGGAACAGATACAGGGACCTACAACCAAAACTTAGGTGAAGAGATTGCCCATATTGAAGCTTTCCATCTGGTTGTTCCCTTTGGAATTCAGGGTACCTGATGAAACAGCATCAAGGACAACATGAGAACATGGTCCATGGAATCAACTAAGAAGAGCTCACAGAGACTGGAAAGACAATCATGGAGCCTAACATGCATCTTGACTAGGTCCTCTAAAATATGTTATGGTTGTGACATTTGTGCTTTAATGGATTTCTAAATATGAGAATGGATGTGTCTCTGAATCTTTTTTCCACCCTTGGGACCCTTTTTTTACTGGGTAGCCTAGTCTAGCCCTAATATGAGTTTTTGTGGCTAGTCTTATTCTATCAAATTATGCTGGGAGGCCTCTTTATTTCTGAAGAGAGCTTAAGCCATTAAATTGATATAGAAAAATTGGGATAGGTAGGATGGGGAGAAGTAGAAGGAAGGTAAACTGTTGTTGTGGTATATTATATGATAGAAGAATAAATAAATAAATAAAGTTTCTACCTAATAGTGGACAAAACAATCTCATAGCTATCTAGAAAACAAAAAAACTTACAAAAATTCAGCAATGCATGCTTGTGGGAGCTAAAACTTGTACAGCTACTTTAAAAAGCACTATGGTAGTTTCTCAGAAAAATTTAGACTCCACCTACCTCAAGACCAAGGTATACCAACCCTGGGTATATATCCAAAAGACACCCCATCACATCATAAGGAAACTTGCTCAACTATATCCATGACAACTTTATTCAAAATTGTCAGAATCTGGAAATAACCTAGATGTCCCTCAACTGAAGAATCTATAAAGAAAATGTGATACATCTATACAATGGAATACTATTTGGCTGTTAAAAACAAAGAAATCATGACTTTTGTAGCAAAATGGATGAAACTATAAAGAAATCATACTGAGTGAAGTAACTCAGACATAGAAACAGTAATATAGGAATGTAACCACTTATAAATGGATATTAACTCTAAAGCAAAGGATATTCATGCTATACTACAAAAATCCAGAAAAGTACATAACAAGAAATATTCAGGTGTGATGAATGGATATCCCTGGGAAGTAAAAACAGAATAAAAATTGAAGGGGAATCAGGGCAGGTGGGGATAGAAGCAGGAGGAATCAAGTGGGGGAGGATAAAGGACTGGGAGAGAAAACTAAAGTTGGTTGGCAATTTGAACACAAGGTAGAAACCTAGTGCAATGGAAACTCCCAGGCATCAATTAGTGTGACCCTAGCTAAGATTCCTAATAACAGAGAATATGCAGCCTGAATCACCCATCTCCTATACTTCCAATACTTCCAATAGAGGAATTATAACATGAAACCAGGCACAAAACCTTTGATCTATGTGGGGCAAGTGGACCGTACCTCCAGACAGAACAACTGGTAAAATTAAATGAGCACAAACTCCATGAACCACAGAATTGAAAATGGTAGGAATAGGGCCAACTCCCTGCCTAACTCTGTCTTCTCTGGAACAGGTAATGATGACACCCCACTGAGACTATCATGACAATCAGTCACTAGGGAAAACTTCTGAAGTCCTACCCCATACAAGTAGAGCATCACTAGCATCTTAAAGTGAGCCAAATGGAAACATCTACCCCTGGATCCCACACTACTCCTCAATGTTTATAAACTTCCTATATACATGCAATAAAGTAGACAGCACAGAGAACCACAAAAGAACCAAATATTCCTGGAAGAAAGAAAAGAGAGAGAGAGAGAGAGAGAGAGAGAGAGAGAGAGAGAGAGAGAGAGAGAGAGAAATGAGATATGCTTCCTAATGATATTCTGCTATAATTGTAGACAGACTTCTGGCTGTCAGAAAAGCCAGGAACTGATGGAACCAATGAAAGCAGTTTCTGCTTCTCAATGTTGAGATGACAAGCATGGACCATTGTGACTGCCCAAGTCCTACCTCCCTTTTCAAAATATCATCCCTGTTTAAGTGCTTTTGAAACCTCTGGTTTCCAGTCAAAATTTTAAATCCATAATTCATTGTTTATAATCTAATGTGTCTAATTAAACATTATATCTATTTTTAAAATTTAGCAGTATAAATATTAACTATTATGGGACTGCCTCAGAAAAATAACTGAATCAAAATAATAACATTCAGAAATATTTTAAAAGGATTAAATTAGATTTTTTTTCCTCTACAGGCTTATTTGCTTCAAGAAGAAACAAATGCCAGTTAGATGGAAGATACGAAAATTGTGTCCACAAAGATTTTGAGTATATCAGGTACATATTCTGGATAGAGTGTGAAGAAATATAAGACAAAAAACTCAGTCAGACATGTCAATCCATGAATATTAGTAATTTTGATTATTACATGTTTTTTTTTTTTTCTGCATCACCCCTCTTTAGCTTCCCAAACCAATAATTTAAAATAAAACTAAGGCCGGGCAGTGGTGGTACATGCCTTTAATCCCAGCACTTGGGAGGCAGAGGCAGGTGGATTTCTGAGTTTGAGGCCAGCCTGGACTACAGAGTGAGTTCCAGGACAGCTAGGACTATACAGAGAAACCCTGTGTCAAAAAACAAAGCAAAAACAAAAACAAAAACAAAAACAAAAACAAAAACAAAAACAAAAAAATGAAATAAAACTAAGTCTTAGAATGCTCTTTTTATTATTTGTCCCTTTCCTTGTTGGTAAGACCTAATTATATAACCCTGTCTAACTGGGCACTTCTTATGCAGACAAGGCTGTCTTGAAATCACAGAAATCCACCTCCCCCTGCCTCCTGAGTGCTGGGATTAATTTGATGTGACATTATAGCTTATATAAAATGACAAATGTTGAGGAGTTTGTAGCACAGAAATCCAGAGGCTAAAATGGAAAAATG
Organism: Uromys caudimaculatus; assembly: GCA_028551405.1. NCBI lineage: Eukaryota > Metazoa > Chordata > Mammalia > Rodentia > Muridae > Uromys > Uromys caudimaculatus. The sequence continues at coordinate 4,742 of JAPYYD010007207.1, forward strand.
TAGAGCCACACTGAAATTATTCTACAGGTACAAGAGACACATATCAAATCTCATCAAATAGAGCTAAATAGAGTCATATGCGGCTGTAGAATTGATCATTCATAGTTTTCTCTTTGATGCTCCAGTTCCTTTTACTTGAACTTTTGACTTATTAGAATTATTCTAGAATTCTTCTTTATTTTTATTAACTGTAGCCTAATGTAGGCCCAAAACACTACAACTGGCATTTATTAAATATAGCGTCTAATTTCTTCATTAGCCCAAACTTTCTAATTTTTGCAACCGTACACACTTCATACACAGATATGAAGCAGACATTTTAATAGGTGATCAACATAGTCATAATAATGTCATACTTTGCTACAGTAAGTTTTATTTTATTGTTTACTCAATGAGAAGATGACAATAAATGTAACTGAAAATCATATTAAAATCTGTTTGTAGACTGGAATCAGTGAAACTTAAACAACCTGTTCATTATTTCCTTTATGAATTCTGAATTTACAAAATTGTGAATAAATATTGCCTTTTTCTGCAATAGACACCATTCTGTAAATAACCACAAAATTCTATGTTAATCAATGTTTTCCAATGATTAATTTGCAGAAATTGAGTTTTTGATTTAATTGTCTGATACGAAGTGTAAATTAAATTCAAATATTTTGGTAAATTTTGTTTGTTTTAACATGATATCCATTTTTCATCATAGCTCACTTAAAGAAAATGAAAATCTTCATAAAAACAAACAACAACAGCAGCAACAACAATGATGAGAAAAATCCCAATACATTATGTTTCCTTACTTCTTTCCCAGTGAAACAATTAAATAATGTAGCTACCAAGTCAAATGGAGAGGAAAGTAATAAGCAAGTAAAGCATGGAAGGAAAATAGAGAATGGAGAGAGACAGGAATATACATATCCTTGCTTATTTTTTTTAAGAAATGAGAAGTATAAATCTATAATAACCCATTAAATTCAACGTTCTATTGAAAGGACTGAAAATTGATATGTCTGATTCCATAATCCATTAAATAGGATGAAATATTTATTGATGTGCTTCACAGAAGTCATCTTTAATGCTCACTTCATTGTAGCTCTCAACTTGTGAAATAGTAAAAAAAGATAACTCTAAAAGTATGTGCAGTAAGATATTATGCATAAAATACCTACTGGTAAATGCACATACTAATACTGTTATCTGTGTTATGTTAAAATAATTGAATAATGAAAAGTTGTATAAATGTATCACATCTTTATTTTTCAAATAAAAATTACTTGGTAATTTGTTTTCCATTAAATGCATTTAAATGACAAACTTCACAGCAGTAATAACGATGATGATGATACCATTCAGCATAAATTTACAAATATCTGTCTTCTATAATTTCAAAATATTCATATATATAATTATATAATCAATGTAAAATTTTCTCACTTTAACTCCCATAATTCAACCCCCATAATCTGATACTATCAATATTGTGATGGTAGTTATATTTTCCTTGAATAATTGGAAGAAAAAAATCAACATAATTTCCAGGATAATATCTGTGTACAAATTCCCTCTGAAGAAGTTTATATTATTAAAAGCAACTCTCACCTAATAAATTGCAGTTTGCAGTTATAGAAGTAACTGTAAACATGGAAATAGAGAAATAATTCCTACCTAAAATGTACCACCCTGCATAGTGATTTATTGTTGAAATTAGAATTCCTCCCCACACTTCCTACTTTATACAGATCTTTGCAAGAATTTTACTACAGGTTTTATTTGAAATAATTTCATTAACATCAAAAGGTTTTCTCATTATTTCCTATGGCAATCAAAATTTCAGAAGACTTAGGTAAAGCAGGAAGCTGACAATATTTGGAGGCAAAGATGCATGACTTTTCAAATTATATCAGCTTATACTATGTATAAACTGAGAACATACTTTACAAAGACATGTGAAGATTAAAGAAAAATGCTTGGATATGGAGCCATCATGACTATCCTCACCACTGTAGCAAAGACTCCACACATTCTTAAAGAAATGGAAGAGAACAATTTTATGGGGTGATCTGTAATATTTTGATCACCATATAATTTACTGGCTAAGACAAACAGTAAACTTAATATTTAATTATTTAATATATACTTAATGAATAGGTCTATAATATATTTCACATAACATGCTTACACTAAACTTAGTTGATAACCTAATACATTTGATTGACAGGGGGAAGCGACTGTCTCAGGAGTATTCTGTTCAAATCTTTTGTATTTCAAGACTAGACTAATTCAGTTCTGTACTAAATGTTCACCTCTAGTAGACAAGGAAAGAATTGGAGTAGTATATTCAGATAATTTTACTTCTATTTACAAGAATTTTGAAGTAAAATAATATTGGCTACTAAAAGGCATAAAATTAAATGTATTGGTGGAAATATAATTGTACGGTTAATTATAATATTTGAGTAAATATAAATGCTGAGAATATGTTTAAAGCTGTAGATACATTGCATCCATATCTGCTGACTACATAGTGGACCTGCATCTTAAGGTTTAAGAGAAATAGACTAGCTTGGGTCAGCAGTAGTACATCACTTGCTCAAATGTAAAGTGGGATATAAGAATATTTCTTATGTTTTTTAATTATAAGTTTATTTCAGATTTTATTTATATATGCAAGTAAAAAAGTCAAATTATACATGTATACAGGGAATTTTATGTGTATCATTTTACATATCACCAACAATTCATTAAAATATCCAAACATACACAGAGAGAGAGACAGAGAGAGAGAGAGAGAGAGAGAGAGAGAGAACACAAAGGATTTGATAGAATTGACGTTCATGTTAAACAGAAAACATGAATTATTCACTGAATAGATGGAGTGCATGACTGTGACACCTCCTTCTCGATCATTGTTCAAAGAGGCTGCACAGGTCTCCAAACTCAAGCAGGCTATCATGCCTAGTTACTTACTACAACTGTATGTAAGTCTATACTGCTGAAGTCAGAACATGCATCAGGTTCACAACAAAGCGTATTCTCTTACAATCTGGCCATATACCCTGATTTTGATTGCAAGTTTTATAGTGCCAGTAGTGATACATGGCCTACAAGTAGAGAAAAGACAGATGAAACATAATTTTTGTCTTTCTGGGTCTTGGTTACCTCACCTGTGATGATTTTTTTTTCCAGCTTCTTGTACACAGCTGAAAATTTCATAATTCACTTTTATTAACAATTGAATAATATTCTATGTAAATGGAGATGTAGTAATATTTAAGTATCTATCCATTAGTTTATGGTTGTATTGAATGTTTGTAGTTTCTGATTATTATTTATAGAACATCAACGCACTTAGATGAACATGTATCTCTGTGGTAAGATGTCAAGTTCTTTGGACATATGCCAAAGAAAGGTATATCTGTATATTGCAGATCAATTTTCAGCTTTTTTAGGAAACTTCACATTGATTCTATAGTGTATGTACCAGTTCATGCTATAAGTTTTGGCTTACATTTTTCAAAATTCATTTTAAAAAGAGATCTTAAACACTTTAACCTCCCTTCTTGCCCACCACCCACAAGAGGCAGTAGGAAGGTAATGTTGATAAGAGCAAAGGAGGATGTGGGCCTGTTTAAAATAGTTCTTTGAGGTGATTCCAGTCTTCATTGTAAGGATATCTGCAGTTCAGTTCACATGAATCAGCAATAATAGCTTGATCCACTGACAAACATCATTCCCTAATCAGCAATTGTAGTTCAATCCAGAAGAAACCGTGAAGCTCTGCCAGTTGGTCAGAGTTGTAGAAGTTACAAGAAGCTGCCAAAACACCACCAGAAGTTTTTTGTTGTGTTTCACTCTATGAAGTCATGACAGAAAATGATCAGCAAAGAAAGCAAGATAAACCAATGCTACAGCATCTCCAGGGAAGACTACAATCAGCAAAGCCCAACAAAACCCAGCAATGGATGGCAAGGTGAAGCAATACCATAGCATTGCCCCATGTATGCTGACTTATACATAAATCATTTCCGAACATCATGTTTTCTCAAGCATCTGTCTAGCAAACTATTGCATGCTCTTTTTCAGGCAGCATCTACAAAAACATGTGTCTGTGCTCAACAAAACATCTGCCCACATATCTTCTTCAGCAAAAACATTCTCTCCTAAGACCATTTCCAGGAAAACATCATATAACACAACACAGTCTCCAAAAAACCAGAAATGTCTACATCACTATAGAATTAGTAAGTATTGCTCTTCTTCTATATGCTAGCCAGAATGAGCTTTCATTTGCTTTATTGACCTTGGCTATTCTGATCAAATAACATGAAATCATAAATTAGTTTTATTATTCATTTCCTTGATGGCTTAGTGTCTTAGTTAGAATTTCTATTCCCACAGAGAAACACCATGATCATAAAGCAAGCTGTGATGAAAAAGGTTTCTATGACATACACTTCACAAAAAAGGCAGGACAGGGCAGGACCCTGGAGGCTGGAGCTGATTCAGAGTCCATGGAATAGTACTGTTTTCTGACTTGTTCAATATAGTTTACTCAGCCTGCTTATTATGAAACCCAGGATGTTTGGCCCAAGAAAGGCACACCCAACATGAACTATGCCCTACTGCATCAATTTCTATTTAAGAAAGTACTCAGAGACCTGGAAGGTTAGAGACTCTCAGGACTCAAATAGAGGGACCTTAGATGACATTCTCTACAGTGGGGAGTTGGAAATTGTAGAGTACACTTCCAGTAGAAAGACAGGACATCAAGTAGAAGGATGAGGTTGCCATCCCACAGTCAACAATTCTGTCCCAAAATTGTTCCTGTCTGAATGAACTGAAGGGACAAATTAGACAAGAGACTGAGGAAAAGGAGGTTCAGTGACAGGCCCAAATTGGGATCCAGTTCATGGGGAGGCCTTAAGAGACACTATTACAGATACTATGGTTTGCTTACAAAAAGGATCCTAGCATAACTGACCTCTGAGAGAACCAAAAAAGTGCTGAAAGAGTCAGCTGTAGATAATTACACCCAACCAATGGACAGAAGCTGGTGAGCCCTGTGGTTGATTTAGGGCAAAGCAAGAAGAATGTATGGAGGAGGGTGACCCCACAGGAAGACCAGCAGTCTCAGCTAACCTAGACACCAGAGATCTCTCAGACACTGTGCCATGAACCAGGCAGCATACACAAGCTGATATGAGGCACCCAACATATATAGAGCAGAGGACTGACAGATCTGGCCTCAGTAAGAGAAGATGCACCTAACCCTCAAGAGGTAGGGGATGAGGAACAGTAAGAGGGTAGAACAGGAGAGGGATAGAGACTGGACTGTAAAAATAAGATGAATGAAAAAGAAAGAATGAAAGAAAGAAAGAAAGAGAGAGAGAGAGAGAGAGAGAGAGAGAGAGAGAGAGAGAGAGAAAGAGAGAGAGAGAGAGAGAAAGAAAATCCCTGATAGGCCTGACTACAACCAGATCTCATATTGGCCTTTTCTTAATTGAGGTTCCCTCCGCTTACATGAGGTAAGAGCTTGTTTCAAGTTGACACAAACTGTCCAACACATTAAGGATTTTGAAGTTTTATTTTTATTATTATTATCCTAAAAGTTAATTTCTTTTTCCTTTTTTATTTTTTACTGGATGTTTTCTTTATTTACATTTAAATGTTATCCCCTTTCCTGGATCCCCCTCCTAGAAAGCCCCTATCCTATGGCCCCTACCCCGGCTTCT
>JAPYYD010007208.1:0-10476 GCA_028551405.1 Uromys caudimaculatus
ATGGGTGGGCGGGTAGGCGGGAGGAGGAATTCCCTCACAGAGGCGGGGAGGGGGAGGGGACAGGGGGTTTCCAAAGAAAAGGGGAATCATCGGAAATGTAAATAAAGTATCAAAAAAAAAAAAAAAAAGAAATGATGACAAGTCTTTCAATCACTCTAATTTGCTATTAACAGTTAGTTATGTAGCTTTCATCTTTGAATTTATCTAAACTGTTCATGCCCATATTTTTACTTCTAGATCACATAAATAATTGCTCTAATAAATTCCACATGTTACCTTATTTACAGTTAAGATCTTCCTCCCAGATTTGAAGAATCTGCTCTAAATTTGTAACCACAAGATAGAAGAAAATCCCACTGACTCTAATAATCATCCCCTCTTTACTCCTATAGTTTTCCAATTGTAGACTTAAAATCCTCAAAACGACCTTGGCATTAAAAAACAAAAACAAAACAAAACAAAAAACACTAACAGCAACATGTCACAGAAATGCTCCCTCCAAAGACAACTTTGTGTAAACGTTTGATTCTGCCAGTACTTAGAGAGTTGATAGTGGTGGCAGACAAGGGAATGCAATAGAAAAAAAATATAACTCCTGTAACTCCTGTCTTCTAGGAGCTCTCAATCAAGCCAGAGAGAGACGTATAAATGGATCAGTATAACACAAATACAACTGAGTTATGTAAAGCATTATGGATTGCAGCAGAGTTGAGGGAGAAATTGTTCCTGAGAGGCAAAAATCAGCGAAATCGTCAGATTGGAGGAGACGCTCAAGTCTTAAAGAGAGCAGAAATCTTGTTGAAAAGATAAATGGTGTAAGGCAGTAGACACAAGGGTAAAGAGGAAAGCTGGGTTTGGCTCATGTTTCTGTTGCCAAGATGGTTTCATCTTTTGAAATCAAAGTTTTATCCTCTGAAGAATATAGAATGCAGCAATATTTCTATTGGGTAGATAACCTGACACACTGTTTTTTCCCATAGTTTGAGGGTATGTGTCCTTCCAAAATACCATGGAACCTAGTGCCTGATGCAGTAACCTCTGGACATGACAGGGAACCTGTACTCACTGTAACTGTAATCACAAGATAAAGGCAGTCGACATTCTAGCACAGAGGGAGAGGGGCTTACCAGCCCCATCCCTAGCTGAGGAGCTATTATGGGTTGGTAGCTGCTGGGGGTGGGGTTAGTATTCTTTTGGGGTGTGGTCCTTTACAGGTTGACCTACCATGCTCTTGTGGATGCCTCACCTCCATGGTTTTGCAGATTTGAAGTTAGAGGTGAGAGATAGGGGTGGAAGGTGGAAGAGTTGGAAGAGGAAGGTGGATAAGGACAAAATACCATATGGACACTATGAAATTCTTAAAGAACTAAAGCAATCACTTTATGTGAAGTGGTTAAATCAAGAGAAATCTCCTTTCCTTGATGACTGGTGAACTTATAATGCAACAGAGATTGAAGCAAGCCTGCTTGGGGCTTTCTGCTTCTCTGTCATCTGAGGAAGCAACTATACAATCTTACCAGACTCTGAGTTTGTCAGCTCTTTGGTCTTGGACTTCCCACCCTCCAGAACCATAGGGAAGAAATATTATTTATGAATTACCTAGTGCTGGATATTCTTGTAATAACAGCACGGGGACTATGTATAGTACTTAGCATCATAGCTGGCACACAAGGTAACTTCTGTGCTTGTAACTATTCCAAGTTATTCATGCAACTCCTCTTTCAGTCTAAAATCTTCAAAGTAACATCGAATTGGACTAACAGACACTGAAAGAAACAGTACATTACTTCTAGATTCTAGACCCAACTTCTGAATCAGCAGTTCACTTGTTAAAACAGATTTGTGTATCACTCTCTTTCTGGAGTTACCCAGAATCTTTGAAGATGATTTTATTACAGATAATTTTATTTTCTGCTTAAGGCAAGTTTTATGCCCACCAGTGAAGGGAAACCCCCTTCACTGGTGCCTTTGGGTTTGAGGTTTTGGGAGGAGAAGCCAAGAGATATCATGTAAGAAACATGAACTCGGGAGCAGAAAAGAAAAAAGGGCTTGTGTTCAGGGTGTCTAATCTATCTTTAATCAGCTTCAGGAAGGCCCAAGTTACTTTGCATTTAGGGCCTTCAGGGTATTTTGTCTATACTTCAGGGTTTTATCCAGAAGCTTCATGAGACTTTTTCCAACTTCATCATTCTATTGCCACACATGAGGTCAGAAACTTTCTCTAGATCACTCTGAATGGAGGGATTTGGGGGTGAAAGAGTACACAGTTAAGGATTGATGTCTGTGATTTCATATGCAGTGCTCTTTAAAATGTCAAAAAACAAAAACAAAAACAAAAAACCACAATAACCTACCATGAAAAGAGTTTATCTGAACAATGAAAAAGTCATGAACTAGGTAGCATTTAGAATCAGAAATGGTCCTTGTGCTCCACCCAGCAGTATGAATAGACACGGGATAAGCTAAATAAGTCAAACAGAAAAAGTTTGATTTGCTATCCTTAGATGTTTGATGTAATTGGTCATAATGAGATAAGTTGGCTGCATGCTATTAGCTAGAGTTTATCTCTTGATATTCATTGCCTGGAACTGGGTTATTTGATTAAGATCATATACACCACTAAGTGCAGTTTCAGTTTAGTAGGTTAGTTTTTTTTTTGTTTTGTTTTTTGTTTTTTTGGCTTATACTCTTCTACATTTTCATCAATGTCAATGATACATATTTTTAAATGTACTTTTTTAGATGGTATTTATATAGTCATATGTTTACACACATTATTTCTTTATCAATAAAACCCACTAAATAGGTTTTACTAGAATTATCTTTTTTTTAAAAAAAAAAAGAAAGAAAGAAAAGCTGTGAATATTACAAAATCAACTCCAAAGCCACAAGGTAAATGTATGATGAAGATGAAACTAACCGAGCAACTTCTCTTTGGTGTCAGAGCTCTAAATAGAGAGAATAACCTTTCCTTGAGAAGATAGTAGGCATAGCAAATGTGTGGCCAGAACTTTAAACATCGCCTTAATGAGTGATCTCTAATAATGTTAAGTCTCAACTGCTAACAATCCAGAGCTCATGGGATAATGAGCATGTCTGCTTGGCCTGATGACCTGTAATATCAAAAGAAAAAGACATGATTGATGGATATAGCATCATTTTAAAAAGATACCTAAGTATATTGTCATTAAAGAAGTTTTATTTTTAAGGAAGCAAAGTTAAAATATGCAAAGAAATGGGTTTTAACATGGACTTGTGCACAGGCTTTGGGGAAACATTGAGGAAAATGTAGCATATACCCCAGACATATGTGTGGCATCTCTCCAAAGAGTCACTAGAGTGGTTTTAAAAGATTCAAAATAAGCAAATTATAATACATGAGATTTGGAGATTCACATGTCATTAGATGGTGGCAGGGTTGCCTTTGATCCAGATTTTCTCACTTCTGAGAAATTCCTGTTTCACCCCATCACTTAAGGCATCCCACTGTCCCAGTTTGCCCGAGAGTGATGAATTTCCTGGAATATAAACCATTTAGTTGGTTACCCTACCACAACATTGTATAACTCTGACTTTATAAAGGGCAATCAATGGTTAAGTACACAGGTCTTTGAGATCACCAAGTGGCCCATCTTGTTATCAAGATGAAATGGGAATAATAATGATAATCTTGTAACAAAGATCTTGATTATGATACTAATCAAAATATTTGCCATAGCAATGTCAATTATCATTAAATAGCATTGCCTTCCTTGCAGCATGGAGCGTAGCCAGCAGTTTAATAAGCCACCCACGATGGAGTGCAGGGATGCTGCCTATGTTCTGGAAAAGGACCACAGAAAATAAACTGTAGAGAATGATTTATAAACTGAAGTGATAATTTGTGTGTGGCAAGTGTGTTAGGTGCTCTGCAGCCACTTCTGTTAATTCTGAAAGGGAAAGTGTCTTTCATCCAGAAGACCCATGATTATGAAGAATGAGCATCAAGACACTGCACTCACCTCAGCCATAAACAGAAAACAATTTCATGTGATTCCTGTTTTGATGATTCTTTGGTGATTATTTCCCAGTGATTAATAGTGACCGTGACACCAAAGATGGATTTTTCATATTTTGTCTCTCCCTTTCCCCTTACCACTGAATTCTTTTCTAGCACTGGGCTGTTCTTATCCATGTCAACTTAGATTAAGTCAAATTAGTTCTCATTTCAATACTGACAAGGATTTTGTTTGACAGCAAGAGTGACCTCTGGTTTTCTCCCAAGGACGTCTTATCTGCAGAATGACTCAAATTCTACATCTGGGAGGATGGCAGAGAAATGCAAGGCACTTCCATTTCTAATAGAATCAGAAAACACAAGGTTTAAAACAGTGGCTAAGGACATCCAAGCCCCACAGAAATAGGGATCGGCTGACTCAACATTGGGGATTTAGGAAATCCTAGAATTTACTCCCAATTTATGGACAGGGGTTTTATTAAGTGTAAACCTCGAAGGGAGTGCATGAAAGTCAGGCTGATTTGAGAGTAGCAGTGACCCATATTGTAATCATGAATGAAACTGGAAAGTGAAAGTGGGTGTGAGACGGAGAAAGGAGAGAAGAGACACGTTTCTTTTGGTTGCAATCCCAAGAGTCTATTTGTGTTGGATCTAAACCCAAAGCTGAAAGCAGCTCTGACTCAGCTTCTTTCACCAGTCCCTGGATGTCTTAGATTTTGACATTCTTTATACAAGAGCTGGGCTTTTCTTAAACTGATATTCTATGTAAGTGAGAGAAACGATGACTGCTCTTCTTTTATGGACAAAGAAGGAGGCAAAAGACCCGGTAGCAAATAGTCTGTCCAAAGCTACATTACTACAGATTTTTCTAGGCTACAGTCTTCTTCCTCTTTCTATGCCTTACCACTTGCCCCCTTTCTTCTCATTTATGATGGTTAAGTGGTTTCCATCTGTGTTTCATAGTCTCAGTTCGCAGAAGTAATCATGGAAGTTTGGCAGACTCAAAACAGGATGCATCTTATGCCCAACTGGTTTCTTGTCCTGTGTGGGTAACCCACTAAGTATTGAATCCATGTCCCTCCACATAGTACTGAGACTGGAGTACTGAGTCCCTCCAATTGTTGTGTGCCAGCTAGTGTCCACATAATCTCATTTACACTCAGGGGGAAGCTTTATACTGAAGGATTATTGAGACAAAGAGTTCTGTATCACAAACCCAGAAGAACAAAAAATGACCATGAAGCAACTTGCATAAACAGATACAGAGAGTGACTGACAAAATCAAATTGACTTGTGAAAGAGGCCTGATAGAAGAGAGATATTTAAAATACTATATCCTATGACTCTAATATAATGATGCTTGCATAGTTTTACAGTTTCCCCTTACAAACTTCTGTGGTCTTGTTGGTTCCAGCTTCTTAAGGCATAAAGTTGAGAATTACAGTCGCATCCAAGTTTAAACAAAGAAAATTGAAAACTGTTACTGTGAAGGACCATCTATCATTTTGTCCGTTTCTGCCTTTCTTACTCATCTGGCTATGTGTTGTGAACAATGCATTTGATGTTTAATTAAGTCAAATTGAGTGTAGTGTTGACTCCATACAACTCTGCAGTATGACTCGCAGTTACGTATTTTCTCAGAGGGCTCATTTGCAAATATACAAAGGCTAAAAACATTTGCAAGGAGGAGTGGTAAATGGAATTGTAATGAAGTATTTTGGGAGTATATCTGTCACCTTAAGAGTGGTAGCATTGAAGGGTAGCTTTTGCTCACCGGAAACTTCTGGTGTTTTAGTTGAGACCTTCAAGGATAGCGATACAGGATGATTTTTAAAGTCTGGTTAAGTGGGATGGGTGTAATAACATCAAGAACACATATTAACTATCAGTTTTCAAAGCACATGATAATGATTCTAATTGTGACTAGGGATTGAAAGCAAAAGACTTGTGAGAACCTCTTATTTTCAACTGTTAACAATGCAACATAATAAAAATTTATCTGAGATCAACAAATAGACTTTCAAAATATTCAGATATCTCCCACTTAAACAGATTTAGATATTCTTAATAGTTTGAATAAATGCCATTAATAAAAAGAACACATAGATTGAATATTTGTTAATTAATAATTTTTGTTGGAAATTTTCAAGCCTCTAGAGTTTAAAAGATATGCACAAATCCCAATATGGATAGGGAAAATGGGCAGGACACCCTACCCCTAGATGTGGAGCTATTGACAACTGAGATAAGTAGAAAGAAGAGAGTTTTCTTTAACAGTGTAGCCACTGGTAAACTAATCACCCTACAATGGATAGTCTCACATGCAAAAATATATGGGCAGCACAAACTGGAATGGATTTTTTTTGTTTGTTTTTTTTTTAAAAAGAGCAAAAATTAAAATGACATACCAGTAGTTTAGTGTTTAGGAAAGAAGGATGGATCTGGTAGGAATTGAGAATGGGATGAATATGACAATTTGCATAAATAGTCTCAAAAGACTATTTAAAATTATATCCATTTTAACAAACAAATTTGTATATATAAGTAAAGGAGCCTGCTTTCCTCCTGTAGACTGCCCCAAGCTTTGCAGAAGGTGAAAGATCCTTGGCCACACACTAATATCCAGAAAGACTTGGGCAACAATGATACAAAATGTATTGCACATATCCACAAGCTCCCTGAGGGCAGGAGAGGAGGCCCTGACTGAGAGTGAGAAACACAGATAAAGTTATATCAAAGGTGACATGAAAAATTGGAGCTTATTATCCAGTTGTACGGCCAAGAGCAAATTGTCTCTGGGCCTCAGTTTCTTCATTTGTATAATGAGAATAATAATAAAGAACCCCATAAGATTCTTATTGATGTGGTTTTAATTAATGAATTAATGTAGTAATGCATATGTTCTTCCCAATGAATCACCTTGTAAGTAGGAAGCAAACAGTATAGAACTAATTACATCTATTGTTTTGCTCTCTTCTTAATTGTAAATTTTATATTCAAAGGAATGTTTCACTGCCAGCCAACCACGGCTGCAGAGACAAAACAAATGTCCTCAGAAAGTCAGGCTGAAGACATATCTTTGGGAAACAGAACATAGTGAGAATCTCGTTGACCACAGTCTACACCCAGCTCAATTATTTGAATATTTAAACATATCTTGAGTAATAAGTTTTCCATAATATTCATAAATCTAGTTTTTCAGGAGTAGACGTTATCTGTTACAGAGTAGCTTTGCAGGCTACCATTACCTCTAAGATATAGTTATGCTTTCCAGATCTGTCTATTTTAAAAGCTTTTCTTTTTTCTTTCTTTCTTTCTTTCTTTCTTTCTTTCTTTCTTTCTTTCTTTCTTTCTTTCTTTCCTTCTTTCTTTCTTTAGTTTTTATTAAATTTTTTCAATAATTATTTTTTTATTCACTTTACATCACAATTGCAACGCTCCACTCCCCTCCCTGTCCTCTTCCCAGTCCCGACCTTACAGTGTCTCCCCCCATTACATCCTCCACTTCTCCTCAGAGAAGGGGAATCCCTCTCTGGTACCACCCTACCCTGGAATATCTAGTCCCAGCAGGATTAGGCACATCCTCTCCCACTGAGTACTTCTTGATGGGGGAAAAACAAAATCCAGACAGAGTATACTACTAGTTGTTCTGTTGAGAATCCTCGCTTCTAGAAATCTAACAGTCTAGGATCAGCATCTTCTGTAGTTCTCGCTTTTATTTGTTACTTTGAAGTGTTGCAAATGTTCCATTCTTTATTGGACTCTCCAATTGTATGTGAATTTCTAAAACAGAATCATTCACTGTGTGGGTCCTGGAACCAGGTTTCTTTGCGCTGTGGCTTAGCTTGTTGTGACTTGTTGAATGAAAGTGATTCTCAAAGATTTAAAAGTGCTTCTTTAAATACATCTCCATAAAAAAATCAGCAGGGAATTCTCAGCCATCAGTCAATCAGTTTTGGGTAATGAGAAGAAGGTCTGGAAAGAGTCTAATCACTACAAGATTTATTGTTCTTAAGATTCAATAAACAGTGAAAATCCAAACTGGGAAAGGCCCATTAACAGTTGCTAAGTTTCAATTAAAAATATGCTCATATATTTATTTTTGCATTAGTGTCTACAGATAAGGGCAATGTAACATATATTTCAAAAAGGCTATAAGGAGAAATTTCAAATGGTTTCACTATAAGGAAATGATGATTATTTTAGTAAGTACATTTGTTTACCTCGATCTGAATATTATATGGACATGTATAGAAATATCCATAATTTTTATCCATCAATTAAAAGTAGACAGAAAGAAGGAAGTAAGGAAGAGAGAGGGAGTGGGAGAAGGAAGATTAAAGAAGAGCCGGATGAAAACACAAAAGTAGTAGTGGGCCAGATTGTCATTCAATTCATACAGTGCCTGCCTAGTATGCATGAAGACCTGGTTTTGATCTCCAGCAATGCATATTGAGACACAGTGCTACATGCCAAATAATGTCAGCCCTCAGGGTATACAGACAGGATGATCAGAAATGCAAGGCCATCATCCAAATTTTTATTTCAAAACAACCAAGAAATAGATGAAAGATCATAGTAATAACAACAGATAAAAGGAAAATTCTCAAATGAGTTTTTATTGTTTAATAATGAGTTAGCTTTTATTCAGAAAATTGACAAAGTACATTAAACATACCAAGCGTCTTAACTTTCATAAAATCTTTATGGGAGAGTTACCATTGTCTCTATTCTATTAAAATGCAAGTTGAGAGCTAGGAATATTAAGCAGCTCATTTAGTTCCAGGTCATAAGGGGTGGAGTCAAGATCTGAACTCAGCAAGAACTTCTCTGAAGACTTTATCTCACTGAAGGTTTTGACTCACTGTTCAGAGGACCAGTGAGGAAGATATCACAGAAAGGCTGCCCTTGATGTTGTGTTTCAAACAGTACATGGGTTTCTTCAGATTAGTCAGATAATGGTGTAAAAGCTAGTCAATGGGACAGAACTAGAATTGGCTGGAAGGCACAGCTCTATATAAGATATGGTACATTATTATAATTATAAGGGGATTAATGTAGGAAGACATCTTGACAGTATCGATGTTTGCAAAGAGATGAACTATAGGATGCTGTAAAAGCCTAGACTCACTACCACCCCCACAGGATGGTAATGGATGAAGGAGTGAGGCCTGAGAACAAATACTGTGAATGTTGAGAGTACTTGGATGGAAATAGGACAGGAGTCCCTAATAGGGAAATAAGCCGAAATATGAGAAACTGAGCTCGGAGTAGTAGAGACTACATTCCCAACTTTACCTTGTCTAAGCTTGTATAAATCGTGCTTATTGGCTGAAACCAGCTAAGGCCAGCGCCCTAAAGAACCTATAGATATTGTCCACAGAGTCAGTTTCCTTGGTGCAGATAAGGAGAAATCTTAAAGACTGGGTCTGCAAAGGAAAATAGATGGTGTTTGGTATACTATAAATATTTTTGCATAACATCAAATGATTTTTGGACAAAGCTTGGAAATTTTTGGAGTAATTTTAAAAGGTCAAGGATACTGACTGACAGAATATCTATTTTTTCTGGGAAAGAAGATAATAAAGTCATAGTTAAATTTGATGGGAATATGTCCCCAGATGTTTCTGAAATCTGACTCTCCACAAATACAATAGTAACTTAATACTAACTCAGATTGAGCAGTTTAAAAGCAACATTTTTCAATTTCTCCTAACTTAATTAATATTTTCATAATTAGCCAGAAGATTTCCTGAATGAAGATGAGATATATGAATATGTTTTGCTGTTAGTGAATTCTCTTGGCACAAAAATATCCCTATGCTTCTTCCAGCCAGAAAAAATAGTTGCTTTCATCTGCTTTTAATTCAAAAGTAGACTGAATGAATTTTGTTAAAGGTTATTTTAAGACATCACCTTTAGCTGAGACCATGCATGGAAAACTTCAACTCCCAAAGGACAGAATTTTGGAAAATAATATGCAACCAAAGTATCAGGCTGGATAAAAGGAAGGAAGAACATTCTAGATGAAATCTATAAATAATATGAACTTACCTATTCATGTTGACAGCTGACAAAAATATAAGGATTCTAATTCTACCACATAGGAAGATGGAAAAAACAACCCTTTAAGGAATCAGAGGAAATTCAGTTATTGACTAATAATTCGGTTAGCTAGCATTTATGCATATCCATATATTCCTCTACATATGTGGAGAATGGTTCATTGTTGCCTTTATTTTACATATAAGAAAATACATTTTACAGATTTTAAATTACTTTTACAAGGATCTAGAGCTAATAAATGATACTGATGAGCCCTATAATCTTTTTTTTTTCTTTCTTTCTTTCTTTCTTTTTTTTTATTTACATTTCCGATGATTCCCCTTTTCTTTGGAAACCCCGTGTCCCCTCCCCCTCCCCGCCTCTGTGAGGGAATTCCTCCTCCCGCCTACCCGCCCACCCATTCCCATATTCCC
>JAPYYD010007209.1:0-10476 GCA_028551405.1 Uromys caudimaculatus
ACCCAAGTTTCACTTCACAGTAACTGCTGGACTGAGAGTGAGGTCCCAGATGGAGGAGTTGGAGAAGGGACTGAAGGAACTGAGGGAGTTTGCAGCCCCATGGAGGGAGCAACAGTGTCAACTAGCCTGACCCCCCACCCCCCGGTCCTCCTGGAGGCTGGACCACCAACCAAAGAATACACATGGAGGGACCCATGGCTCGGACCCACATATGTGGCAGAGGAGGGCCTTGTTGGCCATCAGGGGGAGGAGAGGCCCTTGGGCCTGAGGGTGTTAGAGGCCCCAGTAAAGGAGAATGTCAAGGTGGGAATACGGGAGTGGGTGGGTGAGTGGGTGGGAGGGAGAATACCCTCATAGAGGCGGGGGAGGGGGAGGGGATAGGGGGTTTCCAAAGAGGACACCTAGAAGGGGGGAAACATTGGAAATGTATAAAGTATCAAAAAAACCAAAACAAAACAAAACCAAGTTATATAGAAAAATAATTAAAAAAAAAAAAAAAAAAAAAAGACAGTTCAGAGCCACAGGCCTTGGTGACCTCATCTATGAGGTAAGATGACATGAAGGATCTGGGGCACAGGATCCCTGAAGCAAGCTGACTTCCCTGTGGTGACCTCAGAGTCCTGCTGCTGTCTGAGCCAAGGAAAGAGCTAGGAGCCATAGAAACCTCTCC
Source organism: Uromys caudimaculatus (assembly GCA_028551405.1). Lineage (NCBI taxonomy): Eukaryota > Metazoa > Chordata > Mammalia > Rodentia > Muridae > Uromys > Uromys caudimaculatus. The sequence goes on from JAPYYD010007209.1 coordinate 671, forward strand.
CGGGACCTAAGGGTGGTGAAGGAAGAGGTTAGCTTACCTCCTGTGCTCGGGTCAACAGGAGCTTCTGCCATGCTCACAGCAGCCTTGGGGCACCTTTAGGACACAGGGTGGCAGATTCCTGCACTGTGGCCAGGCCTGGGGCTTTGAATCCACAGGAAAGAATGCTTGCCTGGACCTGCAGACACCAGCTGCTACCACCCCGGAAACAAATACCCGCCTGACTCCATCCCCTTCCCCGCCTTTCAGCTTTCTGAAGAAAGAGAAAATGAAACTTTGGTGTGGTTCCCGAAAGAAAGAATGTCGAAATCGGGGTGGGCTAGCAAGCCGGAACTGGATGACTGCATGACAGAGAAGAGAGGAATCTTGGCCTCTGGAGTGGGACTGCCCACCTGGACCACCACTGGAAGAGCAAGCTCTGAAGAGGCCTCTGTGGAAGTCCCTGTGAGGAGAAAGATGGTGGTCCAGGAAAAGGCACCCACTGTGCCTCCCCTACTTACCCACATACCTTCTAGAAAAAGAGCCCCTCCCCCCCCACATTAATAAATTCTCAGTGATCCAAGAACAGATCAGACATCTCTCTGTTCCATATTACAGAAGAGGGGATCAAGGCTCACAGAGATGGCCTTGTGCCCACCACTCAGCCCACAATGTCTCTGAATCTGGGTCCCAGCTATAGGGTGGGTGTGGGGTGGGTGTAGAGGGCGTGATCTTGGGACCTCTCTACCTGTCTGGTGTGCGGGTCACTGGTGCACAGGGCAAGACAGGAGCAGTCAATGGAGACCAGAAGGAGGTCATGTGCTTGCAAGATATCTGCAAAGCAAGCAACAGGGGGCAGGACCCCAGTCAGCTTCACCTTACAGAGTCTGAAAAGGTCACCGGACAGGCCATGACCAGGCCACATAGCTCAGGATGGCCTGTGCATGGGAAAACTTTAACATTTCCAAGTGATTTTTATGACTTCCAGGGAGGAAAAACAGCGCCTGCAGGACCAGCCAAGGAAAACAGAATCTGCACTGCCTGTTGCAAGGTCACTTTTAAATGAGCTCTCAGCTGGGCCTGTTGAGGGTCACTGCCCAGGTTCCCTAGAGGCGCCATTTGGAGACTGACCACTAGGTGGCGCCTGCTCATCAACCACCTCTTGCCCAGGGGGTCTTGCTTGGTCCCTGGTGGCTCTGGGCTTAGCAGGGCTTCAGGACATGCCTGCCCTCCTCACTTCTTTCTTTAGCACCCTTCCCTTCCCTTCCTTTCTCTTCCTTACATTAGCTGACCCGGAAGGAGTCAGAGCCTCCTAGGTCAGTGGTTCTCAACCGTCCTAACTCTGCACGTTGTGGTGATCCCCAGACATAGAAATGGTTTTCATCGACACTTCGTAACTGTAATTTTGCTACTGTTAGGAAACATAATGTAAATATCTGTGCTTTCCAATGGTCTTCGGTGACCCCTGTGAAAATGTCATTTGACCTTCAGAATACTCTATACCTAATAAATAAATAAATCTTAAAAAAAATAAAAGATTTATTTATTTATTTATTTAATGCATATTGTACTGGCTGGTTTTGTGTATCACCTTGACACAGGCTGAAATTATCACAGGGAAAGGAGTTTCAGTTGAGGAAATGCCTTCATGAGATCCAGCTGTAAGGCATTTTCTCAATTAGTGATCAAGGGAGGAGGGGTTCTTGTGGTTGATACCATCTGTGGGCTGGGAGTCTTGGGGTCTATAAGAAAGCAGGCTGAGCAAGCCAGGAGAAGGAAGCCAGTAAGTTACATCCCTCTGTGGCCTCTGCATCAGCTCCTGATCCCTGACCTGCTTGAGTTCCAGTCCTGACTTCCTTTCGTGATGAACAGCAGCATGGAAGTGTAAGCTCAATAAACCCTTTCCTCCCCAGCTTGCTTCTTGGTCATGATGTTTGTGCAGGAATAGAAACCCTGACTAAGACACCTATGAGTGCTCTGTCTGCATGTACCCTGCATGCCGGAAGAGGGCATCGGATCCCATTACAGATGGTTGTGAGGCACCATGTGGTTGCTGGGAATTGAACTCATGACCTCAGGAAGAACAGCCAGTGCTTTTAACCACTGAGCTCTCTCCAGCCCCAATAAATAAATTGTAAAACTATTTTTTTTCCCAAAAGGAAAGCTTTTTTTTAAAAAAGAAAGAAATCCAAGCTAATTTTCAACATTGGGCTACCTTCAGTATCTGTAGCCATAGATTAGAAGGTACAGATGTGCCTTTTTGTTGTTCTTGTTGTTGTTCTTGCTTGCAACAGTAGCCAGGCACCCCAGACTTGGCTGTCAGTCATCCAGGTTCTGCCATTTGTAGCCTGTGCTTGGGTTTGCCTTAAGTTGTAGAATGGTTGCTGGAATTCTACGTATCACATGTGTACTCCTTCTCAGAGGAAGGAGAAAGGGACGGGGAGAGGGGAGAGGGGAGAGGGTGGATAGCTTCAGCTATCAACTGAGGATTGCCCAGAGCTGACTGCCTGTGAACACACTACGAGAGAATATCATGATTGATGACTGACTCGAGAGAACGCAGACCATTGTGGGCAGCACCATTCCTAGGCTGGTTGTCTGGGCTGTGTATCAAAAAGCTGGGTGAGTGTGGGCTAGTAAGCAGCATTCTTCCAAGGTCTCTGCTTCATGTTCTAATGTCACTTCTCTCTGTGATGGGCTGTGAAGTGTAAGCTGAATCTCTCTCTCTCTCTCTCTCTCTCTCTCTCTCTCTCTCTCTCTCTCTCTCTCTCTCTCTGTGTGTGTGTGTGTGTGTGTTTTCCCCGTATTACAGCAGCAGAACTAAGTGAACACAGTAGGCATCCCCGTTTGAAGAACACATCTCCCAGGCTGCATTTTCCACTAGTATCCTATCAGACAGAACTTAGTTTTACTGTTCTGTCCTCCATGGGATGCTGGGGAGTGAAGTCTGTATCCCCGATCGATGTGTACCCAGATAAAATTGGGGTTGCATTACTTCAGCTCACAGTGATATCTATCACAACAGATACTGGCAGAGACCTAGATGTCCTTGCCAATTCAAGGCTCTTGTCTCAAAGAGAGAACAAGGATGTCTCTTTGTGTCTGGTGTTGAGACCTTCCCCTGTGCTACCCAGCACCTCCCAGCCTCTTTCTCTAGCAGATCCTGGGTGAGTTCTGATGAAGCTGCCTCTACAGCCCTGCATCCTGAAAGCCTCGGACAGTATTCAAGACTAATGGGGGTAGGGAGGAGGAAGGGCAGGAAGGAAGGTGCTTTCTCTTCCAGGTCAGGAAGGGCCTAGAGATATTTGCTAGTATGCCAAGCTGGTCTCTTTTTATCCTGGAGAACAGACTCCATGTTTTTCTGGGAACTATTAGAAATCTCCTCCCAAAGCAGGGGATAATTACATGTTACCAATCCCTAGTCTTCAGGTTTTGTGATCTCTCTTTTAAAAGAGATATATTTTTACCACATAATGTGTTGGCAAAACCCATCTCCTTCGCTCCCCATAGCCAGGATTGTGATGTGGAGGAGGGAGGCTGCGAGCTAGCTTTGGTCAGAGGTGTCTGGTGACAGTAAGGGTGTCTGTGGTCCCCACCTAGAGCAAAGAGAAAAGATCGTTTATGACAGGTGTGTTGGGGTGACAAGCTTTTCTGAAGTCCTGTGGAGGTGTGGGTCCTGTAAGGCAGAACAATCAGTGGGCCCCAGTGCCCCCTTTGTCCACTGGGCACATCTGGGCACCTCCCCTTGTTGGCCCTGGCCCTACTCTTTATGGCCTCAGTTTCCAGTTGACCCTGGGATCCCGTGGTTCCTAACCAGGGACTGGCTGCATCAGAGGTCCCTTCAGAGAACTGAGCACGTGGTGCAGACCATTTGTCTCTTTGTCTCTGTCCCTAGCTGTCTCTGCATAACAGAGTAATCTTATTTATCTACCTGGTCACTCACCAAAGAGTTTAGACACCTGGTTTGTCAGTGGTGTGTGAGAGCAGTCCAGGGCAGGAAGCTTAGGTACCCACCCAGGCCCTGGGAGAAATAATTTCCAAGAAAGTCATACAAGGCTAGAGAAAGCTTCTTCCTTGAGTTGGGAAAGGTGGCCCATCTTGACCGTAGGGAGAGCTATCAGCAGGAAGTGATTCAGGGGACAGGGAAGGCTGCCACTGCTCAGCCAATGTCTAGGAGAGGTTTTCCTCTTCCTCTCCCCCATCGACCTGTTCCAGAATTCCTTTTCTGTCTTTCCCACATCCAGACAACTGCCCTGGGCTCAACTCACACCTTATATGAATTTTAAAACTGCAACTTCGAGTTCTCTTAATTTATATTTTTTGTTTGTTTTGAGCAGGGGTCTCACTCTTTTTCCAGGCTAGCCTCAGATTTGCAGCAAATCTCTTGCCCCAGCCTCCAGCATGCTGGGATTACAGGCACACACAGCTAGACTTCACTCTGTCTGTGGCGTGTGTGTGTGTGTGTGTGTGTGTGTGTGTGTGTGTGTGCGTGTGCACACACACGAGTGTGTGCATAGAATGTCAGGTGCCTGTCTCTATAATTCTCCACCTTATTTTTGAGTCATGGGCCACGGAGCTAATAGATTTGGCCTGACTGGATGGCCAGCAAGCCTCAGGATTTCCGGGCTCAGACAACCCCAGTTCAGGAGTGCTGGGGCTGCAGATATGAGCTACCACACCTGGCTTTTATGTGGGTGCTGTTAGGGAGATGAACGTGGGCCCTAATGCTTGTATGACAGATACTTTACCACTGAACCATCTCCCTAGGCCCAGACAGACTTTTAAAAGACAAGGAATACACCTAGACAAAGCTGGCCATGGTCGCACTCCGGGATGCTTACTGGGTGAGAGAGAATCCTTCACTATAAACTCAATTCAGCTATAGGAAAGGCTCATGAAATTTTCATGACCGTTAAATGGAGTGATTAATGAATTTGACATGATGCTTGGGTTTCCAGATGGTTAATTAAACATCTACCGCGCGGTTTTGTTTTGTTTTTCTTCTTCCCCATAGTCTGAGGTTCAAACTCTTCCTTTCTTTTCACACGATCAGACCCTCGCCTGTGTGTGCTGTGGGCACTCAGTCTGAAGTTGGGCACCCAGGAGGCACATAGCCAGCACACACAGAGTCCTCGGCTGGGCTAGCTTCTGCTCAGTGCTTGTGACTTTCTCTGTGAACGATCCACAGGCTCAAGGGCCACCTGGTTATAAAGAACCTCAAAGCCAGGGTGCTAATAAGAGTGGCTGATGTGTGTGCGGGGGAACACAGATGAATTGTGAGCCTGGAGATATAGCCCAAGAGTCAGCTGGGGGGTGCAGGTGGCCCCCGGTACTCCCCACAAATGGTAGAGGAGCAAGCTCTTTAGGCTCCTAAGTTCTCTGAAATGCTTGGGGTCTGCCACCAAGAAACTTGCATTGAAGGTGGGCAGTCAAGTGCCCCTGGTTCAGCTGACAGCTGCAGCTGTCCCAAAAGAACTGAGACACCCCACAACCTTAAGTAACCCTGACCTGAGGCCAAATGGCAGCCACCCCTGGGGCATCCACCTCCGTATTGACTGAGGGTTTTAAAAACCCTGGGCCTTAAATATGGCTCTGTATGAAGTAAACAGTGTCTGTACTTGGTACTCTGTGTGTGGGTGGTGGGTGATAAAACCACATGGAAGCTCTTTTGGGGGGTCTGTGTGCCCCATCCCCAGCTTCTAAGAACCTTATGCTGAAGCCTAGCACGCAGGAGTAGGGACCCTGTGTACTGCTAGGATTGCCCTCTGCTCTGCTTTTGGGCACTGAGGACCGAGAGGGTGGTACATGGTACTCCTGGGTGTAACTTACCACACAGGCCTCACTGGTGCCAATCTGAGGTTGGCCTTCACCTGCAAGCAACTTGCTTTCCGGTTCTCTGGGGTCAGGAGGCAGCATCAACCCTCCTGCACACAGCCTGTGTCTCAGGGTTGACTTCTGACAGCTGTCTAAGAGTATCTTTCCAAAGACCTTACCTGAGCTTTCCTCAGGAAAAGTTTGGGCAATTCCTTGAACCCCACCCTTCCTTTATTAGAGCCACTTGTGGGAGCAAGGGTTCCTTCTGACACTCCCCAACACGAAGTGACCTCAAATAGAGGTTGAACAAACTATCTAAGGGTCCCCAGCAGCTATTGTAGCCTCTGTCTTTACTCCATGTGTCCTGTGTCATCGCAGAGAATGGGAGTGGGCAGGAAAGGAGAGCTATACAGCCAAAAAAGGAGAAAATTCACTCTTCAAAGAACTGTAAAATTTATTGTGTATTGCGGCTTTTCAGAATGCCAACATTGGCACCAAAGATTATAGATACACAGAGAACAGCTTCTTCAGGCCTGGGTACAGTCTCCCACCGTGGTGAGCATGGAGAAATCCCAAGTGTTTACCAGGAACAGAAGGGTGTGTATGTGTGTGTGGGGGGGAGACAGCTACAAAGAAGGGTACCCAGAGCCAAGCAGCAGTGCAGCCAGACAGTGTGCTGGGGGAGGGGGTGACAGGTGACACAGGAGGTGTGGCCCACTAGACTCTGAGGTGTGGTAGCATTTCCGGCTCTCAAGTCCAGAGTGCAGATGAGAACATTTCTCCAGTCATTACAATATTCTGTGGTTCTGGAAGCTGAGGGACATGGAAGTCAGCCACGCAGGTCGCAACGATGACCAAGAACAGAGGAAGATTGAACAGAGAAGGTCTGGAATCTGCCTGGCCCTAATTCCTGTTACATGGGGGTATGGGGTCACTGTTTGCTAAAACAACAGACTTCTACAAAGATGGTTCTTTTGCAGCAGGCAAAGTCCTGCAAACCCCAGTTCTACAGAGCTGGCTCACAGCCCCAGGCTCTGCAAAACCCTTCCACCTTTACACAGCCTGGAGCTCTGCAGGGGTCATGACCTCTCTGGAGCAAGCGCTGGAGATGGCAGTGTGGGCAGAGGGAGCCAAGAACTGTCACTTTCTCGGAACTTCATGGAGCAGCAGATCCCCTTTCCCCCAAGGCTACCGGGTTGGTTCCTCTCCAACCAGCCACTTACCAGGACCAGCCTAACTTGCCATGGGAAGAGATAAAGTGTGGACCCAGCATCTAGAGTTTGGTCAGAGCTCAGGGTCCCACAGCCAGCAGCCTGCAGGAGTTGACAGCCTGACACCGTTGGTTTGCTCAGGACATGAGATACCCTGCCCTTCCCTTCGAGGCCCTATAACCCACATCCAAGGGACTCCACTTTTCAGTCTAGAGTTGTTACCCAAGGGAGTAGGTGTGCCCCTAAGCCAAAGGAGCCCAGCAAGCTCCTGCAACAAACCATTCAAAGAAGCAAGGACAGCTAGTTTGGCCCCAGAGGACAGTGGGCACATTCGGCCTGGCTTTCGGGGTATACACAAATGAGGTTTACTTGTCTAGATTCCCCACCTGGATGGGAGTCACATACAGTATTCCATAAGAAGGCTGCAGGGACAGCTGGGGGTCTCTGCAAGCAGGACACATGCACGGTGGGGAAGGGAAATGTGCACAGTTAAACTCCAGCGGTAGCCCTTGTTGGATTGGCCCCATGAGTGAGACACTGTACGGGAGCCCAGAGGGAAATCTCTTCCTCAGTAAGGCATCGGATATTATGCGAACAGGGAAACATGGGACATCTTGATGACAACAAACTGATATCTCTATGAGATATTTCCAGAAATCCTCTTTGAGAGAGGATCCAATGTCAGGTCAACCACGTCTCCTGGGAATGAATGTTCTGCCATGACAGATCTACAGGGCTCCAGGCTCAGTATCCAGCAGGGCACCAGGGTAACCTATACTTTAAAAACCATAGGTGTATAAACAGGCACGTCGGCCTGAACTCCAAAAGGTTTTCAAGTAATAAAAAAGTGCCGTATACAGGTTACTGCCTCTTTACGTGTTCACGTGTTACCTTTCTGCAGAAAATGGGATCGCCTCTGTGGATGGTCGCTCCAGGAATCCCAGCAGACTCACCTGAGGGGTGCCTCTGCTGAACCCTAGGAGATCTCACTCACACACACCCCTTTCTCTTGTATTCACAGAAGACACTACAGCAAGCCCTCTGGGGGTCCCAGCATACCCCACATACTAATTACAGCCTGGGAAATGAGACCCCAACCCCTGAAAACATGTGATGAGGCAGTCATGTGACCACATCAGAAACAACTCTAGGGAGAGAAGCAAAGTTATGCTAGAGGCTGAGGGATCATGGGCTGGTGTTGGTGGCAGGCTTTTCGAACCCTTTTGGGCTTCCTGGGGGAACACTTGGGCTTGTTCCTCTCAATCTTGGGTTGACTATTAATGGGCTTGTTGAAGTGAAAATCAATATTGAGGAAAATACATGGTCTGAGGTCCAGCAGCCATCACGCCGGGCCTTTCCTACGTGCCAGCGTGTAGCTGCGTACATCCCAGCACGCTCGAGTCCAACCCGCTTCCTGTGGAAGCAAGCTGTGCATCCCCCTGGCCCCAAATTCGGGGAGTTGCTTTGGCTTTGGGGACACACCTTGCCCCCAATCACTGAACCTTCATAGTTTTTGTGTTTTAAAGAGAAAAAGAAAAACTAAGATTCCTTCAGTAACAGTTTATTTTCATATTGGGAAAGGCATCTGGACCTGGGGTGCCTCTGTGGGGGGGCGGTCCTGCCTCAGCTGTAACCCAGAGAGACGACACGGGTCCCCTTCGGCAGGGAATGTGTAACTGTTCACAGCTTGTCTGGACAGAAGCATCCATCGGCTTGCAGGTGCGTGGCCCTGGGGAGCCTGGCTTTCCTGCATAGTGGGCCCTCTGAGACCCGGGGGCTGGCGTGGAGGGGGACACACCCCCACCACTGCTCTGTTCAGACTACAACTCAACATTTCTCCAAGTCTTAACACACTCTCTAGAAGCTTCCAAACAAGCGCTGATATATTATATTAAAAAATAGTGCAAAATCTCAACATTTATATAAATAGCTCTAAACCCCTGCTTTGTAGTTTTTTTTCTTTACAAGGTAATACACACTTTCGGAGTTGGCACTCAAAAAATTGCCATTTTTTTTCTCTTCTAGTTCAGAAAACAACTTTTTTTTTTTGAATAGGCCTCTTCTAATACAAAAATACTCCTGCTCTCCCACATACAGAGTCTCTTATTTTATATATATTTATATATATAATATTGCAGATCTTAAACAAAGGTTTTGTGCAAATATGTCTTTAAAGTTAAGTAAAACCATCATAAACAAAAGAAATTAAGCATTCACGCACATAACTCAACTAAGAACAGTGAAGAAAAGACTAGTGGAGCTTTTTCTCTTTTGCCTTCAAGACACGGCTCAACAAAGAAACATGGTTTCTTTTTCTTTTTCGCAAGCTTTCTGAGTTTCTGCATTCAGACCACACAGAACATGTAAATATTTATACACAGACAGGAGAACCAGCCATTCGGCCTGTGTGTCTCCTGCCTTCCTCTCTCTTCTCTCTTAAGAAGTGCGGAGTGTTTTTTGTTTTTTTTTTTTTTTTTTTTTTTTTTTGCGGTTTTGCCTACAGGTGCCCCGGCCCCCACTCCTAGAGGGGGTGAACTTTCTGTTTCTCCTTCTCCTTGTTCTCCAGTGGGGCAATGTGAGCATGATGAAGCCGGGTCCCCTCTAGCAGGGAGGATGGCCCGTTACTTTGCTGGTGCAGGAAGGAGGAGCCGGGGTAGTGACCGATGACCTCACTGTAGGTGGGAGGAGGCCCCTCCATGCGCCCACCACTGCTATAGCACGTGGCACTGATGCCCGAGTTACTGCTGGGGGGACAGGGGCCTCCCAGCATGGTGCTGTCTATAAGGTCACTGTCGAAGATGGTCC
>JAPYYD010007210.1:0-10476 GCA_028551405.1 Uromys caudimaculatus
CCCCTGACTTCAACTGCTCGGGGCCGAACCCCTCTGCCTCTGCGTAGGTTACGGGTTCGACCCCAATGCATTGGTCCTTCTCACCGCCCCCGAATTAAACCTCGTGTGATTGCAGCAAGGACGGTCTTTCGTGAGTTCTTGGGGGGGTCGCGCCATCCCGAGACTTGAGCGAGGGTCTCCCCAGCTCGGGGGTCTTTCAAAAGAAGCAATACACACCTCTCTCTGTCCCAGAAATTTCTCTTGAGTACTAGGAATGTGGAATGCTTGTATTTCTCCTTGTTCACCCACACTATAGGAAAAATTTTGAATGCAGTCAGTGTGTTAAAGCTCTGTGTTCTTCTAGTTTTCTTCAAATATGTAAAAACCTTTTATAGAAAAAGAATGTATAAAGCTGAGCCATGTACTAAATGCTCTTACCAAAGTTAGAAAACCTTAGCCTCTGATTCCTCTTTATATTTAGACAAAGTGTAAAATTAATTCATACAGATGAAAATATTCATCAGTGGAATGAAAGTGATAAAGCTTTTGAAAGACCCCCGAACTGGGGAGACCCTCGCTCAAGTCTCAGGATGGCGCGACCCTCCAAGAACTCTCGAAAGACCATCCTTGCTGCAATCACATGAGGTTTAATCGGGGGACCAGTGCACTGGGGTGGAGCTCATAACCCACGCAGGGGCAGAGGAGTCCGACCCCGAGCAGCTGAAGTCAGGGGTATTTAAAGGAAAAAACCACAAAGGGGTGGGGTGTTGGCTACGCCTGCATAACCAACCCACCCGAGCAACGGGGAGGACCTGTGGATTAATAAAAAAGACAAACACACATAGAGAAGGTTGAGTGAGAAGAGTTTTCTCAAGCAACAACTTTACTTCAAGACCTCAGCTCTTAAATACAGTGAACAAAACAATCCAGAAAACACAAAACAAGGGTTGGCACTCAAGGAAATTGCGGTCCATGGCGTTGACCACAGGCGGGGATACTTTACCACTATACTAACGAGGACCTGGCTCACCTGCTTAGGAAAAACAAGTTTAAACTCCATCTGCCCTTTTGCAGAACTCAGCATAACAGGGTGTTTTCAATATTGTAGGCTATAGAGAAAAAACCACAGCCAAGCACTGGGAGGCTAATCCAAGTAAGGAGGCTACAGTGGGGAATGGAAGGAATTTGCGTTATGGGGAAGTACAGAATGTTCTAAGTTAGTCACAAGTCAGTTGCACAAACATTTCTAGTTCCTGAAACATTGTGCCTCTGGCCCTGGGGCCAGGCCAAGGTCACCCGTTTCTTAGGAGAAAGAATGTCATTGGGTGGGGTTTTTGCCCAGGCATGTAGTTTCTAGTCTCGGCTCTAAGTTTGCTAGGGGTTTTACCTTCCTCATAGGAGGGTCAGGTCTTTCACTTTCACATGTGCCGATTATCTTCACAGGCATGAAAGAAGTCAGAGTGCAGAGAAACACTCTGAATATGCTCAATGTGTTAAAACCTTTGCTTTACATGCTTACGGTCATGCTCAAAGGCACAAAAGGATTCATGCAGAAAAGAAACCCCATGGAGTTATTCAACATGTTGAAGCCTTTGCACATTCCACTACTCTCCAAATAAAAAGAGCACAAACTGGAGAGAAATGCTATGAATGTAATCAATGTGGTAAAGCCTTTGGAAGAAACAGTAATCTTAAAAAGCATGAAAAAATTCATAATAGAAAGAAATCCTATGAATGTAGTAAATATGGTAAAGCCTTTACAAATCCTGGTCGTCTTAAAAGTCATGAAAGAATTCATACTGGAGGCAAACTCTATGAATGTAATCAATCTGAAAAAGCCTGCACAGGTAACAGTGATCTCCTACAACATAAAAGAACACATACTAAAGAGAAACCCTATGTATGTAAGCAGTGTGGTAAAGCCTTCATGACAGTATAGTCTCAGAACACATGAAAGAACACATACTGGAGAGAAACCACATGAATGTAACCAATGTGGGAGATCCTTCTCACATCCTACCACTCTTTACAGGCATAAAAGAGTACATAGTGGAGAGAAGCCCTACAAATGTAATGAATGTGATAAAGCCTTTGCAAGTCACACTGCTCTCCTACAACATACTAAAGAGAAACCCCATGAATGTAAACAGTGTGGTAAAGCTTTTGCATGACCCTGCCATCTCCAAATGCATAAAATAACCCATTCTGGAGAGAAATGTTATCAATGGAACAAATGTGGGAAAGGCTTCTTATATCCCACTTCTCTTCACAGACATGAAAGAATACACAATGGAGAGAAGCCTTACAAATGTAATCAATGTTATAAAGCCTTTCAACAACACAGTTGTCTTAGAAGGCATGAAAGAATACATACTGGGAGAGAATCCCTAAAAATGTAATCTGTGTGACAAAGCCTATTCCCAGCATACTAGTCTCTAAATTTGTACAAGATCACATACTAGAGAGAAACCCTACAGATGAAATCAATGTGAACAAGAATTCTCCCACCTCTGTAGTCTCCAAATTCATAAAAGAACACACACTGGAAAGAAACCCTACAAATGTAATCAGTGTGATAAAGCCTTTTCACAACACAGTATTCTCCAAATGCATAAAGGAATACATACTGGAGAGAAACCCTACAAAGGTAATGAATGTGAGAAAGCCTTTTTACAACACCATCATATCCAAATGCATAAAACCACACATACTGGAGAGAAACCCTATGAATGTGATCAATGTGGGAAAGCCTTTGCATGTCACAGTCATCTTCAAAAGCATAAAAGAATTCGTATTGAAGAGAAAGCCTATGAATCTATTTAATATGGTGTAGCTGAACGAGGGACTACATGATTTGATGTTTTCCCTGCTGGATTTTGGTCTTACTTTGTTCTCTTCATTCTTTGCTATGCCTGATTCTTTTGGGAATAGGATTGTTTATTCTTTGGCATTGTATGTTGGAAACATACCGTTTTCACATTCCAAGAGTTGAAAAAAGAGGTGGTGATTAAATAAGAACGGCTTCCATAGAGTCATATGTTTAACTTACTTTCCAGTGGGTGGATCATATAGTATTTTATAGATCCATCCTGGAAAGATGCAGTTTGGATCTGAAAGCCAAAGTCTAAATAGATAAGAATGCTAAAGAATGGAAAGTTCCTGCCAATTTTAAAGCAAATTGCTTGGCGGATGTCTTGTGGTCTTTGGTCTATGACCTGAGCCAATGTATTCTTTGATGGCCATGAACTGCGTGCCGTCACTGTAAAGATGAAATGGTTCTGCCCCGTCCTGACTTGGATAGGAGTTCCCCACCGTCACATTGATATGGTTCAGCCTGCAAAGAGTGTAGAGAAGGATCTAGAGACTACTTTTATGGCAATTGGACCTTTGAGAGCTTTCTTGCTGGTTTCTCTTTCTTGGTGAAAGAGCTTCATGTATAAATCTCTGGGTAAAAGATTGCAAGACACAGGTGAAACAAGATTTGAGGAAAGAGAGCTAAGCAGCCCTCATGAGATTGGATGAATTCAAGAGAAATATAGAGAAGCTAGGTAAAAGAACATAGAAAAGATTTCTAAATAGCTAGCACTTTGGTTTTAGAATCAAGTTTATAAATAGGTATTTTGTACATAGTTAAGAAAATAAAGTTACCTCACTAGGCTGGCAGGTACTTAACCTAAGGTTCCAATTTAAAAAGATAAATATTACAGAAACTGATATAATTCAAATGTACAAACATAAATGTTAAATAAAAATAGTAGCTAGAGAGATGGCCTAGCAGTTATGAGAATTGAATATTGTTACAGAGGACACAGATTCAATTTTCAGATACCACATTTCAATTTCAAGAACAAAACATCTTGTTTTATCTCTTCTTCATCATAGCCTTGAAGGAAGTAAATTATTTACTACATTCATTCAAGTATTTTTGGAGAGATCACCAATTGTGGTTGTTGATTATATTTTGAAACATTTGTAGTAGATATTGAAGTTTGCTCTATGTGTGACAGATCCATTCACAGAAGATTATTTGGCTGTTCCTGTATTCCTTCTGTGGATCCTGTTCATCTTGGAATATGCTTTCACCTGGTGAGAGGTAGTTTTCTGCTGCAATGTATAGAATGAGATTCCCATCATCATCTAAGCACTCCAGTGTTTACACAAATATCAGGCTGTGCTTGATCATACTTTTCAAGTAAGGGTGCCTGGGAAAGGGTTGTTGTGGGCAGTTTTGCCTTGTTTTTCATATTTTCACAAATTACTTTGGGATGTTGTTTTGAGAGGCCATATCTACTTCATCTTGGGATTGGCCTCCATCTTAAAGAAAAGAAAAAAAAAAAAGCCTGAGAACTTGACCTACAGCAGTACCCAAGCTGCACCCATGTACCAGCAAGGACCCCACTCTTTGTCCTTGGCCAGAGTTACTCCCTAGCTACTTCCTAGCAACTGTTAATCAAAGATAGTCTGATTGTTTTAGAGGTACTTTTAGACATTTTGTATTGTATATGGTCTTGCTTCAGATCACCCATCTGTTGGCTTACAGTCATTCTATTAGATACTTGCCAGACTGGAACCCCCTCTTTCACCCCCTTCACTTGGTCCCATTTTCCTATAAAAACTTGTCCTGCTAAGGTTCAAGGCTGCTCCACCTTCCCTTTCATCCTGCTGTGTCAGGGTTGGTTTGGAGGAGAGCCCAAGCCCAAGCTTATAATAAAGAGACCCTAGTGCTGTTACATTGGACCTGATACCCTGCTGGTCTTTGGGGTTCACATCCTGGCACAACAGTTTGTTAAGCACCCTGGCCTGGATGTCAGTCATTAGTCAAGGCTACATTTTAACTCTTGATTCTCATGTATCAGCCTCCTGAGGATAAGTCCAGGGTAGAAGATCTTGTTTGTCAACATGTTTTAATAATATTAATGTTAAAATGCTTACTACAAGGGACTTTTAAAAATATTAAATACCTCACCTGTGAATCCAAAGCAAGCATCATCTGCAACTATCTTGTACAAATGTAATAAAGTAGGATAATCAGCAAGCAACTTTATATCTCACAATATAGCTTGATGTGCTATGGATGTGAATATATTATTTGATGATCCATGCTTCTTCATGTCCAAATTAATTATCCATTTAGCACTTCAAGTACTGCTTTCAATGGGAATTATCTGTAAATGCTAGATTATATAAGAGCAATGAGACTTGATTTTTTTTCTGCTCCCCCCCTCCGCTCGTGTGTGTGTGCGTGTGCGCGTGCGCGTGCGCGTGCGCGTGCGCGTGTGCGTGTGCGTGTGCATGTGTGTGTGTGTGTGTAATGTGACGATGTGTTTTTAGGCCACCACAGATATGTGGAGACTGGAAGACAACTTTGTAGGGTCTACATTTGGCCATCTTTATACTGTGATCAAGGTCAAGTTGCTAGCCTTGCACACCACAAATGTTTTACACTAAGCCTTCTTGCTGAGTCTCAAATAAGATTAGGTGAAATATTACAGCAATAGAATATTCTCTTCTTTTCAGAACACAAACATACTGTCATCTAAGGATAATAAGTCTTATTTGCAAATGAAAATTATATACTATTGACTCCTTTTTTTGCAATGTGTTAGTTCATTCTTAGGAGTAAACACTTCTTAATAATACTTTTCTCAGAACCACAAATGAATGACAGAGAATTGTCTCAATGGGTAAAGTCAGTTGCTCATAAGCCTGGTAACCTGAATTTAATCTCTAAGAAACCTATATTGTACAAATTTTTCTCTTATTTCTACATTTAGGCTCTGGTATATGCATGCTCACACACCAGTAATTACATAAATAAGTTTTAAGACCAAATAAGGAACGGACACTTGGAGCTTAATGACTCCTTGGGTTTTATCTCTAGACCTCACCTAGTGGATGTAGATAACAGATACCTGTAAGGTGTTCTCTCACTGCAAGCTACACACCATGGCACAGGTGTATATCCACAAGCATAGTTCAAATATTTTTAAATGGATGAAATTAACAAACTAAAGAAAAGTACCCAATTATTGAGGACATATGAAATGATTCACAGTTTAAATTACTATCATCCAATTTAAGTAAATGCTACTGTTCATCAAAACCAGGAGGGCTCCTTTTTAAATCTTGCTTTATCCTTCAGTTCTCTGATTCAAAGATAATTCATTTTAAGAAAATTTCACCTGGACTTAGAGGTGCAAGCCAGATATCCTTGCACATTGGGCACAGTGGGCAGGCCAGTCTCTGAGTCTGAGGCAAGCTTGGTATACATAGCGAATTCCTAGACAGCCATGGCTATGTAGAGGTATTCTGTCTCATAAAAAAATTCTAAAAAGAAAGCATGTCTCAAATTATGGAAAATTTCCAAATATCATAGGCCTCTGAACACATTTGGCAGCAATGTGATCCCACAAGGACACATGTCAGTTAATGTAATTTATGCTTCCATGAAGGAGAAAAAAGGAACATGCAAGCATGAAGATTGACCTGCCTGAATGGGATTGTATTCTGCTTCCTTGATGCTTGGACATATTCAATTAGGAGCCCTGAGTGGTGGTGACTCTAAATGACATCAAGTTTGTTGTCTGAGAAACCTGAGCCTCAAACAGAAGTCACTCTAAGGCTATGTAAATCAGGCATTTACAAAAGTGCCACGGATTATGGATGAACTAGTAAGGAAGAATCTTTGAATGTCAAAGGAAGAGGATGAAAAACCCTGAGTGCAATTCTTGGGGTGTACCTGAGAACCAGCTGACTCCTATTATATTCTCTATATCCACTCAGCTGTGGTTGGTCAGCTCCATCCAGGTCTTCCACTCTTTTTTTTTTGTTTGTTTGGTTTTTTTTTTGTTTTTTTTTTTGTTTGTTTGTTTGTTGGCAGCTATCTGTAGCTGTCAATAATAGCACCCTGCAGGTCCCATTTGGTAATCTTCCATTGTTCCTTAAAGCTCCTCAGCCCCCACCATGTCATCCCTGTAACATGCCTGCATGGTAGGAATTGTATACTCTAAAGGATCATTCATATCTAAAGAGACATTCATATCTATTTTTTGGCTAGCATTCAGTGAAACAGAGGACTCCATTCAATTAGATTTTCCCTGGAATCTCAGCTGGAAACAGACTGATCCCTCCAGATAAGAACTTCTCTGCTGAATAAACGGTTAGTCATTATCTCAATAGCTTACAGGAGACAAAGAAACTGAAAATCAGGAAGGCATTTACAGGTGGGAAATTAAACATTATATGGATTGGTTATATTACTAAGTTGTGCATATAAAAACATTTTAGATCCCCAAGAATGGATTAATTACCTTATATCTTCATCAGTGTTTTATTTTTAAGAATAGTCTTACTATGAACTTCTAGCTTGCTTGGAATTCATTTTATGGATTCGGTTGTGTTAAGCCATTGGAGATTAAGTACTGGTTTTAACTCAAGTAGCAGAAGAAAGCTCCCATCAAATTCAGCCTTCTTGCCTCACTATCTTCTGACTCCGAATAATATTGTTTTGCTTTTTCATAGCATCTTTTTTCACTCACCAAAGGACTAGGGCAGAGTTCACTCCTTATTCTATAGATGGTGAAACCCAGGCTCACAGAGATAAGTCCTATGAGAATATACTTAAGTGTAACTGCTCATCTTACTCATTCTGAAATTCTAATGACCTACTACATGAAGTGGAAGCCACTTAAACCAAGCTTGGTTACACAGCTTCATGGTGCTTAGATAGTGGAAACAGCACTTTTAAATTTCAAAGTCAATCAAGGGGAGAGTGGTCAGTGGGGTATGGTGGGAGGGCCAGAGAGCCAAGGCAGCCTATGAGTGATTGGCTTAGACCAATATTAATACTTTCCCCTGCAGCTGTAGAACTTCAGGGCCATGACATGTGTAAATGTTAGCAGAGGTATTCACCATGCCAAGTGTTCTATTCTTGATAATGTTTCCTGTCCTAAATAGCCTAAGTTACTTCAGGGTCAGAATGTATGTGAGTGTGAAA
This sequence comes from Uromys caudimaculatus, assembly GCA_028551405.1. NCBI lineage: Eukaryota > Metazoa > Chordata > Mammalia > Rodentia > Muridae > Uromys > Uromys caudimaculatus. Next base: position 7,976 of record JAPYYD010007210.1, read on the forward strand.
ATTATCCTCAGGCAGGGATGAACTCCCCAATGGCATTTCCAATGCAAAATGTTCATCCCTGAAACCATGTACACACAACTAACAGAAATGGACACTGCCAGAGTCCAGCATGGCCTTGGTAGGAACAGCAAGACATGTTCCTACTTCTGGGACAGGGCCAGAAGGCTAGGGCATCTAGAAGTGTCAATGGCTACTGTGCTGTAACACTTGTTAGTCTGGGAAGAAAAGATGTGGCTAATGTCTTATCAAAATGGTAAATGCTAGGAACTTCAAAACAGACCTTAAGGCTGTGAGAAAGAACTTTAAAAGCATGACTTTGAAAATATATAATTTCTCAACTATACAAAAATATAATGATGCAATATAAATTGTTTAAGGGGCTTCATAGATCTAAAGGAAGAGAGGCAGTTATACTATGCGCCAACTTGTCAGAAAGATACAAAGACAGGCAAATACAAATGCAGGCAGATTCCTGAGTTTAAAGTCAGCCTGATACAGAGCTAATTTAGGTCCAGGTGTGGTCAGTGTGATGGTTTGTATAAGCTCACCCCAGGGAGTAGCACTATTAGAGGGTGTTGCCCTGTTGGAATAGGTGTGGCCTTGTTGAAGTAGGTGTGTCATTGTGGGTGTGGGCTTTAAGACCCTTCTCCTAGCTGCCTGGAAGCCATTATTCTGTTAGCAGCCTTCAGATGTAGAACTCTCAACTCTGCCTGCATCATGCCTGTCTAGATGCTGCTCTGCTCCCACCTTGATGATGATGTACTGAATTTCTGAACCTGTCAGCCAGCCCAATTAAATGTTGTCCTTTATAAGACTTGTCTTGGTCACGGTGTCTGTTCACAGCAGTAAAACCCTAATTAAGACAGTCAGAATGGTAATCTCAGGACAAGGTCTCACCCAGCTAAATTTACACACACAGAAAGATCTCTGAATTCAGTTCCAATGTTTAAAAATAAAAAGTGCTTGTTGTCAAGGATCTGGGGACACAGGATGCTGATTCATAGGATAATTAAAAGGGAATCTGGAATAAAGAACTAAATTGATGTGTAAATTAAAATTTTGGCTTTTGGTCTGCATGAGATCAGTTGGCAAAAGCTATAGCACTGTCTTTTTAGAATTCTTTGTAGCAAGAACTGAGGAGTTTGAACATCTCTAGAAAATCAAAAGCTCTTTAAGAATTTTTTTTCAACAAGGATTTCTGAAGTTGGTTGGAAAATCCATGGAGAGAAAACACAGCTCTTTTAGGAATTCTCATAGCTCTTTTAGAATTTTTTCAAAAATTCTAAAATCCATGGCAGGGCATGGCACAGTTTTTCATATATATTGTGCATACTTTTTAATACATATGTATTACGGAAGACATTGGGAAGAAAAATGTGGGAATGGATAAAGAAAAGACAAGGAAGGGGAAAGTAATGCAATATATATTTAGTTAAAATGTATAAAATTAAATTTTAAATAAAAATGTGACCTTATAGATAGTAAAGCAATTAAGAAAAGTGGGCATTGTTAAGTGGATACGGATCCTTTTCCCAAAATACCTGATTGCTACCTATCTCTGTGAGAGATCTGCTGCCCCTATTGGCCTCAGCATATACTGTGTCCAGACAAATGCAGACAAAACACCTAAATACAGCTGGGCCGTGGTGGCACACACCTTTAATTTCAGCACTGAGTTTGAAGCTAGCCTGGTCTACAGAGTGAGTTCCAGGAGAGACAGGGCTATACAGAGAAACCCTGTCTTGAAAACAAACAAAACAAAACAAACAAACAAACAAACAAACAAACAAGCAAACCACCCAAATACAAATGGAATGGATTTAACAGATATCTACAGAACATTTCACCCTCAAACAAAAGAATATACCTTCTTAGCACCTCATGGAACCTTCTTAAAAGTTGGTCATATAATCAGACACAAAACAAGCCTCAACAGATACAAGAAGATTGAAATAGCCCTTTGCATTCCATCATATCACCACTGACTAAGGCTACACTTCAACAAGGACAGAAGCAACAGATAGCCCACATACTTGTGGAAAAAGAACAACTCTTTACTCAATGATAACTTGGTCATGGAAGAAATAAAGAAAAAAAAAGACTCTCTAGAATTCAATAAAAATGAAGGAACAGCATACTCAAATTTATGGGACACAATGAAAGCAATGTTAAGAGAAAAATTCATAGTACTTAGTGCCTTCATAAAGAATTGGGAGAGTGCCAGGCAGTGTTGGTGCACGCCTTTTTATCCCAGCACTTGGGAGGCAGAGACAGGCGGATTTCTGAATTCGAGGCCAGCCTAGTCTACAGAGTGAGTTCCAGGAGAAACCCTGTCTTGAAAAAAACAACAACAAAAAACAAAACAAAACAAAAAAGTTGGAGAGATCCGAAATTAGCAACTTAACAGCACACCTGAAAGCTCTAGAACAAAATGAAGCAAACATACCAAAGAGGAAAGGAGTACATGGTGGGGAATAGTCAAATTCAGGGCTGAAATCAAC